>CAJNRD030001116.1:825010-869638 GCA_905319865.3 Cotesia congregata
TTTATAAAAACCAAATTTATTAATAAAAATAATAACACTAAAATTAGTTGACATTCATTAAAAATTAAAAAATGTTTAATTAATTAAATTAAAACTAAAAAAATATTTAAAAAATTGCACTTATACTTTTAAAAATTTATAAAATGTCAAATTTTTATTTTTATTTATTTAATGACATTAAAACTTGTTTTATTTAAAACAATGACATTAAAAATAATAAAAAAATGTTTATTTAATTAAATAAGAACTAAAAAAATATTTATTTAAAATAGCACTTATAGATTTTTAAAAATTTACATAATGTCAAATTCTTATTTTTTCTATTAATTATTTTTAATAAAAGCCAAATTTATTAATAAAAAAAATGACACTAAAATTAGCTGACATTAAAAATAAAAAAAAAATTGCACATGAAAATTAAGTTAGCCGACGTTTTAAATTTTTTTTTAATAATTAAATTAAAACAAAAAAATATTTTTTAAAAATTGCACTTACAATTTTTAAAGTTTTTTATAAAAATGAATATTTTTATTTTATTTTTTTTATAATAATTTTTTCAATGGAAAAAAAATTCTAAAAATTTTTAGATGTCAGCTAACTTCTTTCATAAATTGATGACACTGAAGTTAAAAATTTTTTTATAATTTTATAGCAATTGAATAATTATTAAAAAAATTGCACATATGTGAAAATTGATAAAAATTACAAGTGAAAATTTTTAGAAGCTTTTTTTTGATAATAATTGATGGTATTAAAAAAATTTTTAAAAATTAACAGCTGATTTACTTCAGTATGATTATAAATTGCAGTTGGGTTTTTAAAAATAAATATCAAATTTTAATTAATAATTTTATTAATAAAGAATTTTAATTAATTATTGTCAACAATAAATAAAATTAACATGTCAAAAAAGTACTTACCTAAAAGATCCGCCAGATGTCAGGAGTAGTTCCAAAAAAGCGTGAAAGCGGTTCAGAAGCGCCCTCTGGTGTCAAGCAAAATTTAAAATCAGCAGCTAACAGAAACAGACGGAAATGGGGGTAACACTGTACACTAGTGTCTACAATAGTCGTCGAGTGCATCAATAATTACCCTTCAAAGATTATACTATTACCGAATAAACTAACCGGAGTGCGCGGGAGTCAAAATAAGTGTTAATCCTTTGACTATTAAAATAAAAACTAAATTAAAAAAATATTCACTCGTGAGTAAAAGGTGTATCTTTCCCCCGAGGTGTCTGGCGTAGCTGTAGTGGTGCATTACGACGGACGTGACAGCCAAAGACTGAGTGCTCGGTGAGCTCCAGCCTTGAGGTGAGACTAATAATCCGGGCCGAGGCTCGGAGTGCTCCTGGACCCGGACCGGGAAATAAATACCTTCCTTTAAGAAGAATCCTCGGGAGTTACCTCTTAATACTTGCCAGTGAAGGCGGCAGGGACGCCATTTTGATATCCACGGTTTAGCTTCGTCGTTAGTGTATTGTGTTATTATTATTATTTGTTATTTATTATTTGGTAGTTAATAATTAAACATTGTTGTCAGTGATTGATAATATTTTATTTATTTACCCTGGAATTTTTTTCAGGTCTTACTAGAGGCACTGGTGGCTCCTGAGCTGCTGATCCCTCGAGGGGGGGATTCACTCGCCACTCTCCACATGGTCTTGGTTTGCTGGGCTGATAACTCGAGCGAGGAGCTAATGACTAAATTCAAGTACAAACTTTGGATGAATAAAGCCAGTTTTTAAATATTAAACATGGCTAAGATCCTTAATAAGGACCCGGTCACCTACGAGAGGGAAAGACTCACTTTTTTGAAGGAGCTTCATCATTTTCATGAGACTAGAGGGTTTGTTTTTTTATTTTTTATTTTAGTTAATATTTAAAAAAATTTTTTTTTTTTGACAATTTTTAGTGCATTTAATTTTTTTATTTATTAATTTATTAAAAAAAAAAAAATTATGAAGCTTTTTAAAAAAATTAATTTGACATTTTTTGTTGTATTAAATTTTTTAATTTCTTAAAAAAAAATTAAGAAACTTTTTGAAAAATTAATTATTAAAAAAAGAAATTTTTTTTTGCAATTAATTTTATAATTTATTTTAAAAATAAAAATTGTGACGATTTTTTAAAAATTACAATTATTGTAAAAAAATTTTATTGCCAATTTAAAATTGAAAAAAAAATTTTTTTATGACGCTTTTTAAAAAATATATTTTTAGATGAAGATTGGGTTAGATATCTAAATTTTTTCATTTTCAAAATGAAAAAGAAAATTTCATTTGTAAAAAACTTGAAAAACTATAAGTGCAATTTTTTAGTTGTTATTTAATAAATTAAAAAAAGCTTTATTAAATTATTTTTGTTAAATTGCACTGTACTTTCTTAAATATTGATGTTTTTAAAGATATAAGCTCATCTTGATGTTATACTCGTCAAAAGCTTTCATTTGAGTACCCACATGCATTTTTGATATATTTTTCATATATATGTATATATAATATATATTTTGAAGATATAAGCTCATCTTGATGTTATACTCATCAAGAGCTTTCATTTGAGTACCCACATGGCTTTTTTTTTATATATTTTATATATATGGTATTTNNNNTTACACTCATCGAGACCTTTTATTTGAGTACCCACATTATTTTTTCATATATTTTATATATTTATATATAATATATATAAATATATGAAAAATTGATGTGGGTACTCAAATTAAAGGTCTCGATGAGTGTAATGTCAAGATGAGCTTATATCTTTAAAAATTTCAATATTTCGAGATATACAAGGTCATTTAATTAATTAAAATTAGTATATGCTTAATAAATTTATAACAAATAAATTATGGCAAAAAAAAATTTTAATAATGAAAAAATACAATTTTTTAAAAAAATTTTTGAATTAATAACATAAATTTTGTTATATTTTTCATTTATACATATATATAATATATATTTTAAAGATATAAGCTCATTTTGATGTTACACTCATCAAGAGCTTTCATTTGAGTACCCTCATGCATTTTTGATATATTTTTCATATATACATATATATATATATATATAATATATATAAATATATGAAAAATTGATGTGGGTACTCAAATTAAAGGTCTCGATGAGTGTAATGTCAAGATGAGCTTATATCTTTAAAAATGTTATTAGTTTACGATTTACAAGGTCATTTTTTAATGAATGAAAATTAATTTAGCATATATTCAACAATTTAAAAAAATTTAGAACAAAAATTTTTAAAATTAAAAAAATGCAATTTTTTAAAAATATTTTTTTTTTTTAATTTTAATAACACATTCAATTTTGATATATTTTTCATATATACATATATATGATATATATAAAAATATGAAAAATTGATGTGGGTACTCAAACGAAAGGTCTCGATGTGTGTAACATCAAGATGAGCTTATCTCTTTAAAAATGTCATTAGTTCACAAGATACGAGATCATTTCTTAATTATGTATCTAGAAAAATTTGAACTTTTTTTTTTCACATCATAATTTTCTTCAAAAAATTAATTAAAAAAAATTCTGTTCAATATTAATAATTTAATTCTTTTTACAGGACCGGATTTAAAAAATATCCAAAAATTAGCGGAAATGAAATAGATCTATATTTACTTTATCTACTTGTTACTGCACATGGTGGATGGATCAAGGTAATAATTTTTAATTAAATTTTAATTTTATTAAAATTAATTTACTAAAAAAAAAATTATTACAATTGATAATAATTAAATTTTATGGGAAAAAATTATCAAAAGTAATCATTGTTAATATTAAATTAAAACTAAAATTAATTAAAAAAATAAATAAAAAATTCTTTTATTAAAATTAATTATAAATATTTAAATTTAAAAAGTTAATTAATTTTTTTCCAAAGTGTCAATAAATTAATAACTAAAGTAAAAAAATTGTCCCGGGACTGAAAAGAGCTAATTCGCGTACTAAAGCGCGGTCGATACGGCAACACCGCGCCCAGTCGCGCGCATACCGGCACCAAACGGGCTTCGACGTTGCTTATAAATATGACAACGTTGTACAAAAGGTTTTTATTACTCTGCAAAATGTAATAAAAGTACCGATGGAAATTCAACACATAAATTTATTGCTAGTCATTCGATTAATTTGATTCGGTGAAAAGTTTAATATAAATAAGCGCGGATCAGCTGTTTAAGGGGGTTTATTATTCCTTGCAGTCTCTCGTTCTAGTCTCTAGCCCCTTTTAGCTCAACATTTATCCCCTCTATTTCCAGATACCTGGCTAAAGGCTACAGCTGATTCTTTTAACTTTAAAATTTTAGAGATTTTTTTTTGTAATAAATTTTTTAATTAAAAATTATTATTACAAATTTTGTCAAAGATTTTTTATATAAATTTTAACTTAAAATTTAGTTAAAAAATTTTTTTTTAATTTTATAAAATTTTTGCTGCAAATATTTATTAAAAAAAATTTAGTAAAAATATTTACAAATTTTATAAAATAAATTTTTTATTAAATAATTATTATTACAAATTTTGTCAGAATTAAATAAAAAATTTTTTTATATAAATTTTTACTTTAAATTCAGTAAAAAATTTTTTTTTTATTTTATAGAATTTTTGCTACAAATATTTATTGAAAAAAAATTTAGAAAAATATTCACAAATTTAGAAAAATTAATTTTTTATTAAATAATTATTATTCAAGATTTAATCAAAAAATTAAAGTCGGAATTTTTATAAAAATTACTAGTATCTTGAGAACTATTGACATTTTTATAAATATAAGCTCATCCTGATGTTACACTTATCGAGACCTTTCATTTGAGTATTCACATCAATTTTTCATATATTTTGTATATTTATATATATTATATATATGTATATATGAAAAATATATCGAAAATGCATGTGGGTACTCAAATGAAAGCTCTTAATGAGTATAGCATCAAGATGAGCTTATATCTTTAAAATATTTATTAAATACAGATATATATGAAAAACATATCAAAATTTAGTATGTTATTAAATTAAAAAAAAAATTATTTTCAAAAAATTGCATTTTTTAGTTTTGAAAATTTTTTTTGCCATCATTTTTTTGTTATAAAATTTTGGTAATTATTATCCATAGGTTGAATTAATTTTCATTAATTAAAAAATGACCTTGTATCTTGTGAAATATAGACATTTTCAAAGATATATGCTCATCCTGACATTACACTCATCGAGACCTTTAATTTGAGTACCCACATCAATTTTTCATATATTTCATATATTTATATATATAAATATATCAAAAATGCATGTAGGTACTCAAATGAAAGCTCTCGATGAGTATAACATCAAGATGAGCTTATATTTTTAAAATATCTGTTATATATATGTATATATGAAAAATATATCTAAAATGCATGTGGGTACTCAAATGAAAGGTCTTGATGAGTGTAACATCAAAATGAGCTTATATCTTAAAAAATGTTAATATTTAAGAAAGTACAGTGCAATTTAACAAAATTCATTATTTAATAATGTAAAATTTTATTTATCTTTTTAAAATTCTTATAAAATATTTTTTAAAATTTTCCAGGTAAATACCAGGAACGAGTGGTCATCATTATGCGAACAATTTCACTTACCATCAGGCTGCGTAAACAGCGGCGTGGGCTTGAAGCAAATTTACTTGCGGTAATAAAAAAAAACACCCTTTCATAAAAAAAAAAAAAAAAAAATTTCAATTTTTTTTTCTTAGCAAGAAAAAAAAATTAACCTTGAAAAAGGGAGTTGAATGACCGAGTATCAATCAGCGCAGTGAGTGTCAATCTCCTTCTATACTCAATGATAAAAAACTAGCGTGAAGAAACCGATGAAGTAACTCCCGGTCTATTACATGGGAATTATTGCTACAAAATACAAGCTTGCTTCCTCCCACCACTTCTTAATTTCTTGGTGTATGTTAAGACCCTCCCCCCACCTCCACCTCCCGATCGACCCGGCGAGAAAACACGAGTCCTGTGGTATGTTCGTATGCACCGCGATACGAATAGAAGCGATATTACTGAATACTTGACACTGAAACTCGCGTTTAGTTATATTACTACGAGCCCGTACTCACCACCGCCTACCTACCATTCATTCATTGATACGATAGGAGGCTCCAACGAGACAGCAGACTACGGACTACTATATACTACAAAAGCGTGACGACTCACGTGGCTGCTGGACTATCTACCCACTCTCCGATCATCTACACACTCACCTTAGCGCAGCGAGTAGACCGTTTATTTGTCACTCAGTCATTCACTCCCAGCGAGTCGCCGGGGCCTATACTAACCGAGCAGAGCTTTCAGGTATCTCGACAGGTACGAGAAGGTCCACTTTCTTGGCGAGGACGGACAGCAGGCTGATGATGATGATGAGGACTCTAGGCATCGCAAGTGGTCAGCCAGGTCACTTCATTCTGTTCCTCTTACTTACAATTATCATCAACATAATGTCGCTGGTAAGTTTTATTCATAAAAATTATATTTTTTTTTAATTTAGAAACTTAAGTTTAAAAATATTCATTGAAAAAAATTAGAAAAATTTGATTTAAAAAAATTAGGGTTGAAATTTTATTTTGAGTACAAATTTTTATTTTTTTAAGAAAAAAAAAATTCTAAAAAAAACTGAAGTGAACTAGGGTAAATGCACCAGTTGTTGACCGGTCACCAATTAGTTGACCGATGTATAAAAAAGTTAATTAATTAATATTTTACAAGGGTTTTTTTTTTCTTAAAGTATTAAAATAAAAAAATATGGCATTTAATCATCATAATAAAAAATTACGCAATTAATTGCGCAGTGATTATAGCTTTAAAAAAATATTCTGAGTTTGTTTACAACGCAACCAGCCATAAAGCGGTCAAAAATAACTAGCGTACAATAGGAGAGTGAGAGCATTTCATCATTAATTTAGTGATATTTATCGGCATAATATAAAATATTTTAGTTTTATTATGTTAATTGAAGATCTGATTCCAACTTTTTTGAAGAAATAAAGTTAAATTATAAGTTTTAATATTATTATAAGACCGGTCAACTATTGGATCCATCAGAAGCCCTTTACCCAGTAAAAAATTTATTCGGTCATTTATTAGACCCTCTGATTTTATCCAATTAATCACCGTATATTTATAATACTAACTTCTTAACTTCAAAATTAAATCTGTCAAGTGTTTAAAGTACTTTAGTCATTCAATATTTTGTAAATATAAAAATAATCATTATAAAATGTATATTTACAATTAAAATAATACTTAAAATCTTTTTTGATTATTAAATTTTATTTTGTTGTAATTTTTTTAGTAAACAGTTATATCAAAGAACGAATTATTAGAAGAAAAAATTGCTAAGCAATTAAAAAAATAAAAAAGAGTTACAAGCTAGTAAAAAAGATTTAATTGACAAAAAGAAGGAGAAGAATAAAAAAATTTCAAGTGAATCACAAAGAATTATCGTCAAAAAATGAATTTGTGACCTAAAGAAATGTGACTTTATATTAATTATTGCTATTATTTATATTATTTTATAAAAAAAGTACGATTTAAAATTATATTATATGTTTAGTTTTGTTAAAGATGTCATTAATACTTCGAAAGTACTGCATAATTTTAATTACATACATGTAGTTTACAAAATCACTTATAATTATTTAAGCGGTCAATTAATTGGAGAACGGTCGGTCATTAATTGGGTTTCTTCGGTCAATAATTGGTGATTTAGTATTTCAACATTCAAATAACAAAATTAATATAATTTTGTTAATTTGTATTATAAATAGTTATTAATTATTATTAATTAAGTATTCAACTTTAATAAAATCCATTACAAATTATTTTTAGTAGGTTAATAGATTTTTTATAGCTTAGAACAGAAAAAGAAAACCTTAATCGGTCAATAATTGGTCCATTTACCCTATATTAACATTTTCTCAATATAATTTTTATATAATAACAGAAAATTATTTTTAAATATTCAAAATTATTAATAAAAAATTAGAACTTTTATATACTCTGGCAAGGTTTCTTTACCAGCGAGAAAAAATTGCCACCTAGCGGCGAAGACAAGAACTAAGTATCCTAACCACATTTTTTACAAACTGTCACTATAAGCACATTCTAACTAAATTTATATTATTTTTAATAATATAAATTATAAACATTGAATAATTAATTTATTAAAAATTAATAAATGTTCAGTGTAAAAAATAGAACATGAAAAAAAATTGGCTTAGAGTTAAAAAAGTTATCTTATTTTTCATATTTTTAATATTTAAGCCAAAATTTTAATTTTTAACTTTCTAATCACTTTGTCTAATTAGGCACGATTAAAATTAAATTTTACATTAAAATTCTGGATAAACGATAAGAGATATAAAAAAATTGATAAAGATCTTATAGATAAAAAATTTAATTTTCTATAAAAAAAGTTTCTTATCATTTTTTCATATCTTCAGTACTCAGCCCAGAATTCCAATTTTAAACTTTTTAAATACTTGGTCTGAGTAGACACGATAGAAATCATGTTTAAAATTGAAATTCTGGATAAATGATAAGAGGTCCAAAAAAAAAACCTGAAATTGTTTTCAAAACTTTCCTTTGAAATTTTCTTAAGAGAGAAAAATAAATGTAAAAAAGTTAAATTGAATTATTATAACCACATTCACATCTACAAAATACAATAAATGAATAAAATGACTTTTATCGCTAATAGAAAGCTTCGCGCTCAAGTCATGGAATTATTTTTAAAAATTGCATTTATAGTTTTCTTATAATTACTTTTAAAAATCCTTCTATCAGTGTGTAACTATTTATCAATAGTTACTTGAACTATTGCATACTTCAAGTACAAAAAAAACATTTAGAAATATTATAATAACATTTATAATCCAACATAAATATTCATAAATTCTAGAATCACTCCGTGAGTACAACGGACTATCATCGAATCTCTACAAGCCCTCAAACTACGACAAGCTAGCACTGTCCTTGCTCTCACCGCTGCCCAATGAGCAGGACTTTGCTATCAATGTCTGCACCCTTTTATCTAACGAAGGCAAGCACACGCTGAGATTGGACAAGTATCCCCGGCTTATCAACATCTTGCTTGCCCATGCTGGGGTTTTTGACTCTCCAGGGACGAGGCACCTCTTTATTGAAGTTTACTCCAGAGTAAGGAACTACTCTATAAATTCCTTCTGGTCTGATGTTCTTGACTCGCCTCAGGTGCTAGATCTCACTGATGAAAGGACTTTTATGAAGAAACCCACGCCGACTATTCTTAATACTTTTTCGAGGAGGAAAATCTTGGATAAAAATAGCAAGAAAGCTGCGGGGGAGAGTAAAGAGAAAATTTGTGAAGATAAGGAGCAGGATAAACAGGTAATATATTTTAAAAATATTTTTTTGGTAATTTGTAAGGAAATTCTAAGCTTAAAAATGAAGAAAAAAAAATTAGAAAAGCCAAAATGGCGGAGAAATTTTTGTAGAATTTAATTTTGATATATTAAAGTAAAGTACCCAGTTGAACACTAATAAAAATTGGACCAGTACTTGAACAGACTTTTCGAATTGTTGTAATACAAAATCCGATTTATTATGAGTAATATGCGCATTTTATAATTATTCAATGATACAGTAATTGATTTCTGTAAGTTTTTTCAATTATAAATCAAAACAATTATATTTTTGTTAATTTAAAAGTCGAGAATAGCCGATAGATTATTTTTTTCATGAAAAAGGTACTAAACCGTAAACCGAACAATCAGTGAAAAAAAAAACGGTGTATTTTAAGTAAAAAAAATTGTACCACCCAATCAAATAGTCTTTTCTGAATAATACATATTTTTTGCAAAGACATAAACTATAATTTTTATATTAAATTTTAGCGTGTAATTATACCTCGAAATTTTAAAAGCGGTACCCATAACCTGAACAAGCTGGGGCGGTATAATTTTAACAGCACTCTAATCTCTAATAGGTTTATAGACTAGTGATCAGCATTGTCATTTGTATTAATTACTGCAAATTAAATAAGTTTTATAGCTAAAAATTAGTGTAGTTAAAAATTATTGAACGTTTTGAATAGAGTTTTTTTGATTTATAATTGAAAATTTGCTTTGTCATTCATAAAAAATGTAATTAAAAATTTAAATACAAATATTTATCATTTTTAAATGAACATATTAAATATTGATAGTATTATTTTTAATATTAATCAATAATATGTTATAATTCTTTAGATATTTCAATAAAACGTTGAAAATTTTTGGTGCGCCTATTGGCATATATTTTATTAGTTAAACTACTGCTCCCGGAGTGTTAAACTACTAAGGCTTGTCAGAATTGATTGTTAAACTACGACTCCTTTGATAGTTATCTTAAAAACGTTGTCAAAATATAAATATTCTATCTTTGTTATTTTTCTAATCAAAATTGTTTATATTTTCATGAAAATCACTAATTTGTAATAATTACATCTTTATATATTAAAAGTAGGGTCAAATACGTTTTACTTTAAAACCTGTTCAACTACTGAGTACTTTACTTTATTTTGATCTATCTTTATCGACCTTTTTATCAAGCTGTAATAAAGAAATGACCTTGTATCTTGTAAACTATTGACATTTTTAAAGATATAAGCTCATCCCGATGTTCCACTCATCAAGACCTTTTATTTGAGTACCCACATCAATTTTTCATATATTTATATATATCATATATATGTACATATGAAAAATATATCAAAAATCCATGTGGGTACTCCAATGAAAGCTCTCGATGAGTATAACATCAAGATGAGCTTATATCTTCAAATATATGTTATATATATGTATATATGACAAATATATAAAAAATGCATGTGGGTACTCAAATGAAAGCTTTTGATGAGTGTAACACCAGGATGAGCTTATATCTTTAAAAACATCAATATTTAAGAAAGTACAGTGCAATTTAACGAAAGTCATTAATTTTTTCCAGCAGCAAGAAAAACTAGTAAACGGCGAAGCAATGGAAGTAGATCCCCTGCCTCTAGAATGTTCCCGCTTAGCCTCAACTCTAAGCATCTCCTCGCTCTCAACGTACCTAGACGAAGGTTGTTTCGACCAGAACGCAAACTCAATAATAAAATTCGAGGAAGAAGACCGCGATTTGTTCTGCATGGGTCGTACCTTAGGCACGCAGGACCCTTACGGCCAGCGAGTTCTGCAAATCGCTTCAATCCTCCGGAACTTGAGCTTCACTCCAGAAAACGCAGCGGTTCTTGGAAAGAACCGCTGCTTCTTACGGTTCGTGTTGCTTTGTGTTCGCGCGAGGTGGAGCAATTTGCACCAACTTGGCTTCGACATCCTGGGGAACATTGCCAACGAGATCGAGTTGAAAGAAGTCGGAGAAAGATTAGCTGAGGGGATAATAAACTGCATCGTCCACGGGATTGACTCCACGGACCGGTTCGTGGTGATGTCCTGCTTGGAAGTCCTTAATAAGATCAGCCAGCAAGACTGCAATGAGGAGCTGGTGACCTTCGGGCTGGATGACCAAGTCTTTGAATTAATCTGCAGGTTTGTTTTTTATTTATTTATTTTATATTTTAATGATAATAAATTAAACTATGTCTCGGAAACAAAATATCTAGGAATAATGTTAGATGATAATTTGACTTTTAATAGAAACTAAAATTATATAAGTAAAAAAATTGCAAAAAAAATAAATGTACTCAGAAGAATAGGTAATACGGTAACTAATTATGTAAAGTGTCAGATTTATAAATCTATAGTATTCCATCACATTTAGATTATTGTTGTACAATCATGATTAACTACAATAAAAATAACTTAAAGACCTTACAATTACTCCAATATAGGGCAATGCGCGTAATTCTGAATGTTAATAAATATACTCGCATTGATTCAATGCTGGATACATTGAATTGGATGTCGATAAGACAAAAAATTAGATATAACACATGTCTATTTATTCATAAAATTAAATGTCGTGTTTACCCGAACTATTTATACGAAGAATTTGATTTCAGTGAATCTTATTATGAAACGCGAGCAGGACAGTTGAAAATTAAAAGAACAAGAACAATAGCTGCTGAAAAAACTATCACTTACCGAGGGTTAGTTTGGTATAATGAATTACCACGTGATATAAGATCAGAAAATAGACTAAATATATTTAAAATTCAATTAAAAAACTATATAAAAGACAATGTAGTCTATTTTGTTAAACTGAATGAAAAAAAATTAAGAATACGGTTGACCCTGAAGGCCATCCCTGCAACTTCCCGCCAATTCTATACCTAAACGCTTGAAATTGCACTTATGACGTTTTAGAGCTCTTCGAGCTCATAAATACAATTTGTGTATTATTTTGAGCTCCCCGAGCTCAAAAAAATAGCTTTTGTATGCTTTTGAGCTCAAAAGTTTAAATCGCAATAACTTTTGAATGAATGAACCGATTTTCACGCGATTGGTGGCATTCGACGCAGTTTTTTAAGCTTCATAAAAAATCTTTGAGTTTATATTGACAGAGTGGAAAACTTCGGAGTAATTTCGAAAAAACGCTTTTTTCGGTTTTCTTTCGTCAACGATAACTCACGAACGAATTAACCGATTTTGACCGGACTGGCGGCGATAGACGTGGTTTTTTGATGTTAAGAGCAGATTAGTTTTTGAAATTGATCGGTAAAGCCGTTCAAAAGTTATAAGAGGTTCAGTAATTATACCATGTTAAAGTAGTAAAATCATTAATTTTTACGATTTTCAAAATCCTGTCATTTCCAAATTACTCACCCAATTAAGCTCATCTTCGAACTTAACCTTGGTATTGATCGATAGATAAAGCATGTTGATGTTCTCGGCTGCCCAATTTCAAAATACAGTAACTAACGTTTAAAAATTTTTTTCAATTTTTCTTATTAAAAAAAAAAGTTCGCCCGCCAAATTTATAAAAAATTTAATTTTTAAATAGAAAATACTTTAATATAAATATTTTTAAGAAAAAATACTTGATATTGCGGTCTAAAAGTTATAAAAAATGCAGTAATACTAGAAAAAATCAGGTATAAAAATTTTGCAGTTACTGTGTTTTAAAATTGGGCAGCCGTTCTGTAGTTATTATTATTTATCTCAATATGCTTTTTATACATAATTTTTTCACAAGTAAAATATTATCTAAAATAAAATAAAACAAAAATTAAATACGAAATACTTCAAAATTTACATTTTTAAACAAGGTTCCTGGCACTCAGCGACATCGCGCTGCTTGTCTACACCCTAGAGTGCTTGTATGCACTAACGAGTCTCGGAGAGAGACCTTGCACCAGCTTGGCGAGGGTCCGAGGCGCCATTGACACCCTGGTGGCCTTGGTCACAGTTGAAGCTCAGAGCTATGGACCCAAAGCGTGTATCTTGATGCGCGTCGTGGAAACTGTCAGCACTCTAGCGACCTCTACTGTCAGCCAGAGCACCACTACCACCACTACTACTTCTGTTCCTACTCCCGTTGCTACCACACCAGCTGTCGTCACCACAGCCAGCATCCCAGCTCCAGTTGCTGCTCCAGTAGTCAGCAACATCAGTCCTGTTACCTCCAGGCCGACTACTCCAGCGACCCCTGCTGTCAAGGCTGCTGCTAACAAAGCCATCGAGGCTGCTAATTCTCTCCAGCAGCAGCATGCTCATCAGCAAATTATCCAAGAGAATGAACAGTTTGCTCTAGGCTGGCTAAGAGCTACCTTTGAACTTGCGTCTGGGGTTAAAATTGAACAGGAAGAACTTTATAAAAAATATTTGAGCTCTTGCACTAAAATTGGACGACGGGGAGTCATTGCTCCGCTTCATTTTCCTAGATGTGTTAGGTAAGTCATTTTTTTTAAATAAAATTTGCGTTTTTTCACTTTTTTTAAAAAAATAGTTCGGAAATTTTTTGTAAGATGGCGCCAAAAACAGGATCCAGAACTACGTCATCACTGGCGCGAAAATTCAAATTCAAAAAACAAAATTTCAATTTCAAACTATTTTTTCTTGATAACTTTGATTAAAATTCCTTTTTTATTGAATATTGTGTATTATTATCAACCCAGATCGGTATTTGGCGGAACAATAGGCCCGAACCCCCAAAAAGGAGAAACAACAGGAACGCAGTACTACGAAGGGATCAGAGTCCGCGCAACTCCAGCACCAATTACATATCCAAGCCAACCATCATCTCCAGCAGTGGTAACATCAGCTTCATCAACTCCAACACCCGCAAAGGTGCTACAACTGGTACAACAGCGTACAGTCACTAAAAGTCCTGCACCCGACAGCACGGCCCTTGATAACAATGCATCCAAGACAATTACCAACTCCACCGCCACAGCCCAGACACCCGCGTCTCCTATACTAAAGGCCCACTTGTCAGCCCCACCGAAACCGACACCCTCAAACGCTACTCTGAACCAACCCCAGATCATAACCAAGGTTGACTCTAAAAGTCAGGTGGGTCTACGTCCTCATTATGCTTTTTCTTCACATCCTTTCGACTCTAACTCACCCAACGAACACCTAACACTTCCTAAGTTCACTTTAGTTGTTTAAGGAGATCCAGGCAAAGTACCCAAATAGCAATCTTTTTCAAGGCTTGAGCAAGTCTGGTCTCAATTTCGATAGTTGTTAGTGTCTTTTTCTACCTATGGATCTTGCTCCAGATACTTGTAGCAAATTCAATTGACAAGTCTTGAACAAGCCTTGTACAAGAACTTTCCGCCAGATTATAGCTCGAGAATTAGGTAAAAAAATTGAGAAAATCTGAAGATACTTATCGATAAACTAACTATATCAATTCTTGAGAAAGACTGACACCAGAAGCATCCTGAATATACTTGTGCAAGACTTGCTCAAGATCTGCTCAAGATCAAATGTTTTCGAATGACCGTTCTTATCATTCTACCCCTCCTATATTTACTATAGGATCAGTGGATCTCATTCAGCTTAACCTTTTAGAGTACAGACCTACTGTTTTATCGATCAAGACAAAATTTTTTTAAAATGAGCATCACTGAATCAATACATCTTCAAGTAGTTGTCGGGGAAAAAGTACTATAAAATATATAATGCATGATGCATCTTGAGCAAATCTTGAGCAAGTCACGCTTCAACATTTGCTGTTAGTTTTTGGTTGACAAATGCTTTAGAAATGAACAAATTACTGAGAATTACGGATCTTGAGCAAATGTTGAGCAAGTCATGGGTAAGTGTCTGTTGTGAGTTTCTGATTGAAAAAATCCGTCAGAAAGTTTTTCAATGCACCTTGCATTAGACTTGTCTCATATTCTTGCACAAAATGTCTTGAACTCATATATAAATCTTGAACTAGTTCTTTCTACATGAACTTAAGACCCATTTGTATAAAAAGACACTAGCAACTAGGGGTTTTGTTCAAGACACTGACACTTAAATCTTGCTCAAGCACATGTTACCTGGGATATTTGATTAAAAAATTAATTTCTTTAGAGCAGTACTACTACAAAGAATAACTCTACAAAATTTTATCTTGATACATTTAGTAGTTTTTTTATTAAAAATAATTAAAAGTTAAAACTGGTGGTTCAGTCCGCCATTTTGGCTTTCACAATTTGAAGGAGATAAGGCGTGAAAGTAACTGGCGGGAAATTTGAATTCAAAATTTTTAAACCTGAAAATTTGTAAATTTAATCTACGTAGCCTAATAATTGAAAAAATTAAAAAACAGTTTTCATTTAATCAAATAATTAGCTTTAAAAATTGTAATTTATAAATGGAGATTCCACCAGCCGATTTGGTTAAGAATTTAATGCAATTAACAATTTAAAAAAAATTTTATTTTCATTGAATTTGATTGAAAAAATAATAAGCTAAAGATTAAAACAATAAAAAAAAAGTAGCTTTTCGAACGCAGAGACTTTATTTTTCATTTTTTATTGTTTTTCACACTTATTTACTCTATTTTAGAAAAATTTAATAATTTTAGTTTTCCCGCGCTCTGTAAGATGGCGTTGCGCGCCGGATTAGGAACTACGTCACTCGCCCGCGAAAATTCAAATTCAAAAAATAATTTAAAATTTTGAATTTAAAATAACGAAAGTATTATTTTTTTATAGACATTATTTACACTAGAAGGGTACTTGGATCTCCTTAAAATTAATTTGATAATATTATTTTTTATTTGTCACTTTAATCACTAAATTCCAACACCCAGGTGTCCGTGACGCATCCTCATCTAAGCCAGGCGCTGCTCGCCAGTGGTTCTGCGCAGAACCAACCCCCACTCCAAGGCACAGTTCAGGCGCAGGCGCAGACGCAAACTCAGACCCACATGGTTCAAGTGGTGACTAAAGATGGCGGTACCACCTCAAGTTCGATAATAAAAAGCCTATTGGCTACAAAGGTAACGGTCAGCGGCGACTGCATGCCCAGCGCCGCTGCTACCTGTGTGTCTACTTCTTCAAATGCCTGTGTAACAAATACTACTAGCATCCCAACAACCATCAGTGCCAATCAGCTAATAACAAACAATCAGGTATTGTTTTTGTTTGGATTAACAAAAACATTTTTTATGATTTGTTCCATTTAATTACACACCAAGGTTATATTTATTTTTTAGTTTTTACTAATTAGAGTGTCAAGGCACTGATGAACTAACACGCACGATGTGTGATTAATTTGTTATTTTTTGTTGGATTAATTAGGAAGACATTAATTAATATTATCCAATTTTTTTATCATTTATTTTTTATTTTTATTAGGTCGCGCAAAGACAACAACAGCAAAGACTGCTTCAGCAACAGATGGCGACACCTACTACTTCTACCGCAACTACGCCCTCTACGGTGGTTCTTAAAGCTCCTGCGAAACAAAGAGGGAACAAGAAAGTACAGCGGCTCAATGGCGCTAAAGTTGTTGCTAATAATTGTGAAAAGGTACGTAATTAATTACTATTATTATTAAGTCAGTTGAAAAATATTGGTTAAAAAATTTTTTTGAATTTAATTAAAAATTTAAATATTCCCGCGCAAAACTACGTCACTTTTCCGTCAAAATTCAAATTATTTAAATCTTACCTGGAAAAATTATTTAAGTCATGACTTATCTATTTATACTAAATTCAATTAAAAAAAAATTATTTTATTGTATAAATACACCAGATACATAATTTACCTTATTTTTTTAATTATATAAATGATACAAAATAAATTAAAATTTTTTAGATACTTTCCCGCCAAAATTCAAATTAAAAAAATAACTTCTGATTTAAAACTTACCTGGACAAATTATTAAAGCTAAGATCTTTATAATTATACTAAATCCAATCTAAAATAATTGAAAAATTCAGAACACATTAATTTACTAATTAGAAAAACGCCTTTTATTAATTTAATTTAAATATACTTTCTAAATTTTCTGTAAGATGGCGCTGCACACCAGATCCAGAACTACGTCACTCTCCCGCCAAAATTCAAATTAAAAAAATTTCTAATTTAAATTTTACCCCTATAAACAAAAATTTTACCCTTCGAAGTGATCGAGGTCTCTTATCAACTAAATTCAGTTTAATAAACGAATTTTATCATATAAATCCGCCAAAAACATAATTTTCTTTATCATATTAATCATATAGACGGTCTAAAATAAATAAAAAATTTTAAACAGTTATTAAATTAAATTAAACATTTAAAACACTAATTAAATTAAATTTAACATTTAAATCTTCCCGCGTTAGTGAGGTTTTTTAAAATTCTCTGTAAGATGGCGTTGCGCACCGGATCCAGAACTACGTCACACTCCCGCCAAAATTAAAATTCAAAAAAATTTTTTTTTCGAAATTTAACTAAATTAAATCCATACAACTCATTTTATCACTAAATTTATCAATACTAATGAATTTTAATATATTTTAACAATATTATTTGCAATATTTTTTTTTTAATATTTATAAACAATTATATAAAATAATTGTTGTATTAGACTGGATAGCTAATAAATTAATAGATCTTCAAGAAAAATATTTTTAATATAAATAATTAAATTTCTTCCAGATGGAAGTCAACGACGAAACAGTAACCAGCAGCACCCCCTCAGTGATAGTCTCAACAGAAAACCACATTGGTCAGAAAGTAATCCGCCCACCAGTAACCCCAAAATTCATCACCCAAAAGCCGTACACTCCCCCGGTAACGGAGGATTCCGATTCCACGAACAATTCCCTAGCCTCCAGCAGTGGAATCGGCCGTGATTGTTCCGGCGTCGCTGAAGAAGAGAACTCCATCACCAGTTTTGAAGGAATCCTCCAGAACGGCGTGACCCCAGACCTGGACCAGGACAGCAGTTCCAAGGAATCAAGCGTGAGTTCCAGAGGGAAGCAGAACTTGATGCTGGCGGACCTCCTGGAGCGCAAAGTGGACAAGGAGTTGGTGAACGGAGTTCTGAAGAACATGGAGAACCACGTAAAGAAGGAAGTGAAGCTGGAGTGCGGAATGTCTATCAACGACGACGCGATGATAGAAGCGCCTATCAAAAGGTCTAGTGACTCCGAGGAGAGTTCTGTGAAGAAGGTCAAGTATTCCAACGGAACCAGTTCCTGGAACGAGAACGACTCGGTTAATGTTGAGTCAACTGTTTCCTCTATTAAGTCTGAGGAAGATCAGGAGGAGAAGGTCACCGTTTCTTCAACAGCCGCTAACCTCTACGCGGCGCTAGCGGCGGATATTATCGAAGATGAGAACGATCTGGAGGAACCGGTCAAAGAGGAACCCAAGTTCTCGGAACAGGTGGTCCAGCAGATCGTCCAGGTTCCTCAGCAAGTTCCGCAGCAGCTGATAGTCGCTGCTCCAAGGCAGATTGTCGTCCAGAACAACCAGGTGCTGATCCCCGGGCAGATGAAGGCCAGGACGACCCAGCCGCAGGTGCTGCTCCAGCAGGGCGCGGGTGGACAGCTCCAGTATGTCGTTTCGGGAGGCGTTCCAGGTCAGAACTACGTCCTGGCCCAATCTCAGACCGCCTTGGTACAAGGTCAGGCGCAAACGGTTCTAGTGGCGCAAACGACCCAACAGCAGGGCACTGGAGCCAAGACCATAATTATCCTCCAACCTCAAGCTCAGGGTCAAGGTCATCAAAAGGTCGTCGCAATGACCCCTCAGGGTCAGCAGGTAGTGGTCACGCAAATGCCTCGGCCGATAATACAGAGCCAGGTCGGTAACTTACCGGTAGTCGGTAATATGCCGCCTTTAGTGCCGACCTCTTCTGGGGCCCAGAATTCTATTATCGTCAACACGTCGATTGTCACCCAAAGCAATCCTAATACTGTCACTGTAACAATCCCCGCGATGACTCAACAGTGCCCGGTTACCAGTAGTCTGCCGTCCAGAGTGGTCACGCCCACTCCTGCGTCGACTCCGCCCCCTACTAGGCCCACCACGCCCCACCAGGCTGCCGCGACCAATGTCAAGCTTCAGAATAAACTTAATAAGGTGACGACTTCGACTTCGACGGAAGATAAGCCGAGTACAAGTCAAGGCCAGAGTGAGAAAGTTGTTATTAAATTGGATCCCAATGCGTTTTTGTGCGAGTGGAGGGGGTGTCTAAAGCAATTCAAGACTGCGCATGAGGTTTATATGCATGGGTGTGAAGCACACTGTCCTAACGATGCCGAGGAGGTGGTTTGTTTGTGGGCGAGCTGTGATGGGCTCAAGAGGAGGCGGTTCTCGTTGATGACGCATTTGTATGACAAGCATTGTAATCCTGAGGTAAGTTGGGTTTTTTTTTAAATATAAGCTCATCTTGAGGTTATACTTATCGAGAGCTTTCATTTGAGTACACACATGCATTTTTTATATATTTTTGATATATACATATATGTAATATTTATAAATATATAAAATATATGAAATATATAAAAAATTCATGTGGATAGTCAAATGAAAGGTCTTGATGAGTGTAACGACAGGGTGAGCTTAGATCATTAAAAATGTTTAGAGTTCACAAGATACAATGTCATTTCTTAATTATTGACATTTTTTAAGATATAAGTTCATTTCAATGATACACTCATCAAGACCTTTCATTTAAGTACCCACATCAATTTTTCATATATTTTATATATTTATATATATCATATATATGTATATATGAAGAATATATCAAAAAGGCATGTGGGTACTCAAATGAAAGGTCTCGATGAGTGTAATGTCAGGGTGAACTTAAATCTTTAAAAATGTCAATAGTTCACAAGATACAAAGTCATTTCTTAATTAATGAAAGAGAATTTAGCATCTATTTAATAATTTTTAAAATTTTATAACAAAAAAATGATGGCAAGAAAAATTTTTTAAAAACATTTTTTTTTTTATAATTTAATAACATCAAATTTTGATATATTTTTCATATATACATATACATAATACATATTTTTAAAATATTAGCTCATCTTAATGTTGGACTCTTCAAGAGCTTTAATTTAAGTACCCACATGCATTTTTGATATATTTTTCATATATCCATATATATGATATATATATATAAATATATGAAGTATATGAAAAATTGATGTAGGTACTCAAATTAAAGGTCTCGATAAGTGTAATGTCATGGTGAGCTTATATCTTTAAAAATGCAATTTTTAAAAAATAATTTCTTTTTAATTTAATAACATTCTAAATTTTTATATATTTTTCATATAGTCATATATATAATACATATTTTAAAAATATAAGCTCATCTTGATGTTATACTCATCAAGACCTTTCATTTGAGTACCCACATGCCTTTTTGATATATTCTTCATATATACATATATATGATATATATAAATATATAAAATATATGAAAAATTGATGTGGGTACTCAAATGAAAGGTCTCGATGAGTGTAACATCAAGATGAGCTTATATCTTAAAAAATGTCAATATTTCCCAAGATACAAGGTCTTTTCTTAATTAACAACTTTTTAAAACAGAAAATGGCGTTTCTGAGAAGAAAAAACCTAGCGACCAATGGGAAAGAAGTGTCGACGGCAACGCCAGCGCCCTCAGCGGCGGCGTCAGCCGCCGCTACAGCTTCGCACCCTGGTTACGCGCCGAACGCGGCGCTCCACGCAATCAAAAGGCACGCTCTTGAGTTTATCAACCCCAAGGAATTGATGGTAAGCTTTAAAATTAATTTAATAAATTAATATTTAAGTATAAAAAATTAACAAAGGGAATTAATCGGTTAATTAACACACATGGTTAGGAAAAAATATTTCTCTTATAAATCCCTAGCTCTAGCCTTATCTCTTACTATTTTATGTATAATTTAAAGCAGCAAAGGCCAAGCAAGCCGGCTGCTGCTGCTACAACTACCGTCAGTTCTCCTCGAGCTGGTCAAAACTCTACACCAGAACAGGTAAAATTAACATCCACCATTTTATCCTCATCCAAAAGGCATGTCATTTCAATTTCACTTGGGTTGTTTTTTTTTCCATTTCATTACTAACACCATTTTACCCCCAAATTCTTTCGCATGATTTTTTTTTTTTTTTTTTTTTTTTTACTATTTAATATTAACTCGTGAAAATTTCTAATGAATATTTTTTTTCAGGATGACAATGAAGGTCCAGTTACTAAAAGTATTCGCCTAACGGCAGCTCTAATTCTCAGAAACCTAGTCATATATTCAGCCCATGGTCGAAGGTAATTATTTTATTAATTTATAAATAAATAAAATGTTGCTTTATTAAATTAATGAATTTCATTAAATTGCACTGCACTTTCTTAAATATTGACAATTTTAAAGATATAAGCTCATCTTGATGTTACAGGAATCAAGAGCTTTCATTTGAGTACCCACATGCATTTTTGATATATTTTTCATATATACATATATATAATATATATTTTAAAGATATAAGCTCATCCTGACATTACACTCATCGAGACCTTTCATTTGAGTACCCACATGAATTTTTGATATATTTTTCATATATTGATATATATTATATATATGTATATATGACAAATATATCAAAAATTGATGTGGGTATTCAAATGAAAGGCCTCGATGAGTGTAACATCAGGATGAGTTTATATTTTAAAAAATGTCAATAGTTCACAAGATACAAAGTCATTTCTTAATTAATAAAAAAGAAATTTTGCATAAGTTTGATAATTTTAAACAATTTATAATAAATGACCCCAAAAAAAATTTTTTAATATGAAAAATGCAATTTTAAAAAATATTTTTTTTTTTTAAATTAAATAATATTAAATTTTGATATATTTTTTATATATCCATATATATATCATATATATTTTGAAGATATAAGCTCATCCTGATGTTACACTCATCAAGAGCTTTAATTTGAATACCCACATCAATTTTTCATATATTTCATATATTTATATATATCATATATATGTATATATATAAAAAATGCAAGTGGGTACTCATGAAAAATATATGAAAAATGCATGTGGGTACTCAAATGAAAGCTCTTGACGAGTACAACATCAAAATGAGCTTATATCTTAAAAATATATGTTATATATATGTATATATGAAAAATATATGAAAAATGCATGTGGGTACTCAAATGAAAGCTCTTGACGAGCGTATCATCAGGATGAGCTTATATCTTAAAAATCTTCAATATTTAAGAAAGTACAGTGCAATTTATAATTACAACTTACTAATAACCAAAATTTTCAGACATCTCAGAGCATACGAGCCTCATTTGGCAGGCGTGGCGCTATCTAACGTCGAATCATCCCGAACAATAGCCCAAGTTCTCTACGACATGAACGAACAAAGTACCGGGAGTAGCAGGTGACCTTATTATTGTACTAATTAAAAAAATTTCCAATTAAAGTACACTGAGCAGCGATCAATAATTACAAAATTGGATAATTAATATTATTATTAATTAATTAATTAATAAAAAGTACCTAGGGGCTTTTAAGTGTATAAATAATTATTAAAGATCAATGTCGTAGACAATTAAGTATTAATAATTAATTAATTATACAAAATAATTACAATGAGGCCTATTAACTTATTAGGCGTTGCGCCGGTTAATTTTTGTTAGTGTCATAATTTTTTTATAAAATTTTTTTTTTTTCTTATTAAAAAATAATTGATCATATCACACAGAACAATTTTATTTAATATTGTTTGCGTTTTGTATTGAAATTATTTATAAGTCTATTTGTTTGTAGTTAAAAATTTATTAATAATTTTTTTTAGTATTAAAATAAATAAAAAAGAAAATCTCTGTTTAAAAATTGAGAAAAAATTAAAAAAATAAATCAGACATAAATTGCATTTATATTTTTTTAAATTAAAAAAAAAAAATAAATTGGAAGCATTAATTGTATTAACTATACATACTTGTAAATAATTAATTATTCAATGTAATCTCTAGCTGTAATGATAATGCTCGAATTCGTTTTTCAACATTATGTGTATAGACTAAAATAATAATAATAATAATAATAATAATAATAATAAATAATCATAATTATAATTATAAACTATAACGCAACACATTTTGTAATTATTTAACCGTGTAACATTAAAAGTGTAAAACTGTATTTTATACATTTAAAATTTAATTATTAATTAAATGTTCATGACTGTAAAACTATGTAATAAAAACTAAGTAATAATTATAAAATGATTTTTATTTATTTAATTACAATTTCTAAATTGCACTGTACTTTCTTAAATATTGAGATTTTTTAGAATATAAGCTCATCTTGGTGTTATACTTATCGAGAGCTTTCATTTGAGTACCCACATGCATTTTTAATATATTTTTCATATATACATATATATGATATATATAAATATATGAAATATATAAAAAATTGATGTAGGTACTCAAATGAAAGGTCTCGATGAGTGTTACATCAAGATGAGCTTATATCTTTAAAAATGTCAATAGTTTAGAAGATACAAGGTCATTTCTTAATTATTGACATTTTTAAAGATATAAGGTCATCTTGCTGTTATACTCATCAAGAGCTTTCATTTGAGTACCCACATGCATTTTTGATATATTTTTCATATATCCATATATATGATATATCTAAATATATATGATATATATAAATATATGAAAAATTCATGTGGGTACTCAAATGAAAGGTCTCGATGAGTATAACCTCAAGACGAGCTTATATCTTTAAAAATGTCAAAATTTCCCTAAATACAAGGTCATTTCTTAAATATTGAGATTTTTTAAGATATAAGCTCACCTTGATATTACACTCATAAAGAGCTTTCATTTGAGTACCCACTTCAATTTTTCATGTATACATATATATGATATATATAAATATATGAAAAATTGATGTGGGTGTAACATCAAAGGTCATTTTTTAATGAAAATTAATTTAGCATATATTTAATAATTTCAAAAGTATAAAACTTTATTTTTTACATTTAAAATTAATTAATCAGATGTTTATGACTCTAAAACAATGTAATAAAAACTAAATAATAATTTAAAAAACAAATTTATTTAAAATTTAATTACAATTTTACAAATCTGAATAATCCGACAATTTCCGTGATTTTTTTCTCCTCACTGGCGCCACCTCTGATCCGGAACTAGAACTTTCTTCCCAGGTCTGAGAAATAACTTTTGCAGCGCCATCTTCAATCTTGTAAACTGTTTTAGCATGAGAGCGCAAGTGGTACCGGTGGTTTGGCCGCGAGATGGCGTGGCTGCTGAGAACGGGACTTGAAGTGTGGATTGGTTGAATATTTCGCCGGAGTAATTGCACGTGCTGCCGCGGAGGGCGCACCATAGGGCACTTGTGACATCTAGTGAGGTCACATTGATTCTCTTTAGGAGGTTTCTTTTGTTTTGGAGGCCTAGGTGGCGCTGGAAGTCCTTGAGATTTAAAAGGAACTGAAATTCGAGGTCTAGGGGGCGCTGGCGGCCTAGGAGGGGGTGAAACATCTTCTGGAGGGGTTGAAACACGTCTAGGAGGGGGTGGAACATGTTCCGGTGGGGTTGGAACACGTCTAGGGGGCGATGGAACACGTTCCGGTGTTGGAACACGTCTAGGTGGCGTTGGAACCCGTCTATGTTCCGATGGAACACGTCTATGTGGTGGTGGAACATGTTCCGGCGATGGAACACGTCTAGGTGGCGTTGGAACACGCCTAGGGGGCGTAGGAACCCGTTCTGGCCTTGCAGGTTCCGAAGAAACCTGTGGAACTGCTCTGGAACGTAATCCTGTTCTAGGAACTTCGCGGTTAACTTGTGGAACTCGAGGCCTTGTGCCAGTTTCTATGATTAACGAAGTACTGGACTCTTCAACGATGACTTCATTTTCGTTCTCGGAAATTCCAGACCTTCGGAACGAGTCGCGCCCTCTGGAAGGTTGAGAAGCTTCTCCGCTAAAGCTCATTGAGTTCAATCTGTCTTGAACCGTTCTAGTGAGATCGTTAACTCGCTCGAAAGTTCTGCTTAATAAGTCACTGGGATCAGACGGTTCCTCGTTTTCATCTTGTTCCGGTGGTTCCGGTGGTTCCGCTGGAACTTGGACCCTACAGTTGGGTAGTTGTATTTCTACTGTACAACCACAATCATCTGGGTCTTTTCTAGGCCTACCACGCTTCTTGGATTGAATTCCACTTGTTCCAGGAACAGGGTCATTGTTCTTAATGTTCTTATCTCTTGATGTTCCTGGAACTTGACGCTGGGTGTCATTAGCTAGTCGGTTATCTTGTTGTCTATTAGGAACATTTGGAACTTGTGAAACATTTGGAACCACTGGAACATGTGGAACATTTGGAACCACTGGAACATTTTGAACATGTGGAACCACCGGAGCATTTGGAACATGTGGAACCATTGGAACATTTGGAACCACTGGAACGTTTGGAACCATAGGAACATGTGGAACCGGTTGAACATATGGAACATTTGGAACCGGTGGAACATATGGAACATCAGGAACCGGTGGAACATTTGGAACACGTGGAACATTAGGAACTTCAAAAATTTCTTCCACCGAATTTGATAACTCATGAATTGAGACACTAGCATCAGCAACGGCAGGAACCGAAACTGCAGCATCAACCAGCCGAGGTTTAAAATTTTTATCAGTTTGTGTTTTTTTCCTTCTAGTTTTTTCAGCATCTGTACTAATAGACTTGTCACACTTTGAAGCAGGGCAGCCATCTACAGTGTCTTCAGTGCAACAATTCTTGGCACAGGGCAAGAACTTTTTCCTAGATGACGTTCTAGGTCGTTCGTCTTGATGATGAACTATGTACCCACTGTTGGTAATATTTTCACCAGGAGCGACATCGCTTTCTATTTCCAATATTTCAGTCAATAGTATAAAAATATATTAATATAAATAATAATTATAATAAATATTTGCTACTTATATGCTAAAAACGGTCTCTACATTTTAATACCGATAGACTTGCTAAGCTGCAAACCTTTTGTTGTTGCCGTGAAATCCCGTAGAGTATCCGGATGCCCGCCATCACGAAATCTAATTTATAAATTTATTTATTAATTGTTTTATTTTTAAAAAAATTTTTTTTAGGTTAAATTATGTCATTATATATGTCTGGTGATGAATTAAGTGATCTGTAAACAAATAAATTTAAAAATATATTATTTATTAATTTGAGGTTATGGTTACATGCTCAAATTTTACATGCAGGAAATTTTGAATGGACGAATTATTATTTGGCTGATAATTTACGAATTGATTTACAGAATTTAGAACGACAATCACAACGAGTTACTGAGACCGAAAATGGCCGACGCTCGGTTGATAGTTTCGAGCGTGGTCGAGTGAGGGCGTCGTACGGTAAGTTAAGCCAATCTAGTCGTCTTGGTGGGATAAAACATGCGGGTTAATTTATAAAAATGTTTTATTATTATTATTATTATTATTATTATTATTATTATTATTATTTTATGTACCTGATGTTTGTTCCTAGTTCCTGGGGCGTAAATTCTCGAGAAGATGGCGATATTCCCGTTGGCGCTGGTTCTCCTGACATGTGCATTTGGTCACTGTATGGATAGCTTCTAAAAAATTAATAAAAATTATTTAACTATATTTTAGATAATTTTATTTTATTTTAATAATTAATTATTTTAAATAATTTTTTATATAAAATATTTTGAAGTCATCAAGAAATAAATTGAAAAAATTTTTTAAATATTTGAATTTTCGCGCTAGTGATGACGTAGTTCTGGATCCGGTGCACAACGCCATCTTACAGAGAATTTTTGAAAGCTATACTAAGGCGGGAAGATTTAAATGTTTAATTTGATTTAATAAGTGTTTTTTATAGAAAATTTAAGAGGTATCTTTAATTAAAATTAGTTTCTGATAATATTAATAAAAAAAATTGTTTAAATAGATAATTTCTTAACTTTTATATCAATTTCTAAGAATAAAAATGTAAAGTAAGTTTTTTGTTAAAAATTATTATTTTTCAATTGGAATTCACGCGCCAGTGATGACGTAGTTCCTCATTCGGCGTGCAACGCCATCTTACAGAAACTTTGGGAACTAAATTAATTTAAATGAAAGAAAACACGAATATTTTATAATATAAATTAGTTTTTAGATAAAATAAGTAGATAGGGTAAATGCACCAGTTGTTGACCGGGCACCAATTAGTTGACCGATGTATAAAAAAGTTAATTAATTAATATTTTACAAGGGTTTTTTTTTTTCTTAAAGTATTAAAATAAAAATATATGGCATTTAATCATCATAATAAAAAATTACGCTATTAATTGCGCAGTGATTATAGCTTTAAAAAAATATTGTGAGTTTGTTTACAACGCAACCAGCCATAAAGCGGTCAAAAATAACTAGCGTACAATTGGAGATTGAGTGCATTTCATCATTAATTTAGTGATATTTATCGGCATGATATAAAATATTTTAGTTTTATTATGTTAATTAAAGATCAAATTTCAACTTTTTTGAAAAAATAAAGTTAAATTATAAGTTTTAATATTATTTTAAGACCGGTCAACTATTGGATCCGTCAGAAGCTCTTTACCCAGTAAAAAATTCATTCGGTCATTTATTAGACCCTCTGATTTTATCACAATCCAATTAATCACCGTATATTTATAATACTAACTTATTCTTAACTTCAAATCCAAAATCTGTCAAGTGTTTAAAGTACTTTAGTCATTCAATATTTTGTAAATATAAAAATAATCATTATAAAATGTATATTTATAATTAAAATAATACTTAAAATCTTTTTTCATTATTAAATTTTATTTTGTTGTAATTTTTTTAGTGAACGGTTATATCAAAGAACGAATTATTAGAAGAAAAAATTGCTAAGCAATTAAAAAAATAAAAAAGAGTTACAAGCTAGTAAAAAAGCTTTAATTAAAAAAAAGAAGGAGAAGAATAAAAAAATTTCAAGTGTATCACAAAGAATTATTGTCATCAAAATGAATTTGTGATTATTTGTGACATAAAGAAATGTGACTTTATGTTAATTATTGCTATTATTTATATTATTTGTACGATTTAAAATTATACTGTATGAGAAATTCTTCTATCAGTGTATATGTCGTTCACAAAATTACTTATAATTATTTGAGCGGTCAATTAATTGGAGAACGGTCGGTCATTTATTGGGTTTCTTCGGTCAATAATTGGTGATTTTAGTATTTTAAAATTCAAATAACAAAATTAATATAATTTTGTTAATTTTTATTATAAATAGTTATTAATTATTATTAATTAAGTATTTAACTTTAATAAAATCCATTAAAAATTGGTTTTAGTAGGTTAATAGATTTTTTATAGCTTAGTACAGAAAAAGAAAACCTTAATTGGTCAATAATTGGTGCATTTACCCTAATCATAAAAAATAATTATTTTCTTTTTTTTTAAATTAATAATTCTTATAAAAAATTAAAAAAATAAAATACCTTCGATGTTTTTCCTCAGTTCTAGCCCTATTGAACCTTTCATCAGTAACTTTCCGTCTTAGTTCCGCCACCTGGTTGCTGTATTCCGCAGCTTGGTTCTGACAGCGCTGAAGTTCCGCAGACTCCGAAGACCTATTAACAAACATCAACATTACCTTTCAAAAACCAACAGCATTAATTAAAAAACTTACAATCTATTTTGCAAATCGTCAATCCGTTGTTTTAGCCTATCAATTTCATTAAGCAGTTCCTGGTTGTTCTTCTGATAATTAATCGACTCGCGCCGAGCCTGGTCCAGGAGCATCTGCAGCCTATCAATGGTAACATGATCTCGGCTCTTCTGATCATGCACAGCATTGTTCTCAGCTTTGAATCTCGACAATTTAGCTTCACATTGCGCAATAATCGCATCTTTGTCATTAATTTCCTTCTTTAGCGCCTCTTTCTGCTGATCTAACTGAACACAAAGATCCCGAACCGCATTTAAATCAGTTTCCGCTGTTCCTCTGAGTTCCAGTTGCTGGCGAATTTGGGTCTCCAAGCTGGCAACGTTCTGAGTCAGTTCTGTTATCTGTTGGAGCAAAAAATAGTTAGTTAAAATCAAAATCTGGACTGGAACTGCAGGAACGGACTGAATTTACACACCTGAGCTTCATAACCTCTAATTAGACAATCTTTGTCCGCCAATTGGCGTTCCAGATCGACCAATCGGTCCCTCGCGGACTGCAACGCGCCTCTAGCTTCGGCAGCTTCGGATTCTAAACTGTGGTTGTTGTTTTCCAGGACTGTCGCTTCTAAACTGAGACTTCTGTAGTGGTTCAGCATTTCTGTGCGTTCGTTTTCCTGAAAAATAAAAAGTTTGGTTATGTTAGTTAATTTTTTTGAGTAAATATGAAAGAATTCGCAGTTATATATTCAATTTTTTGATTATTTTATCTCAGGAGAAAAAAAATGGTCTGCTGAAGTTCCAAGAATAATAGTTCTAGGAACAGAAGTTCCAGGAACAGGAGTTTCAGTAATGGTTCCAGGAACGATAGGTCTAAACAGATATTTAAAGAATAGTTCCTGGAACAGTTCCAAGAACAATAGTTCCAAGAACAGTAGTTCCAAGAATAGTATTTACCGGAACAATAGTTTTAAGAACAATAGTTCCAAGAACAGTATTTATCGGAACAGAAGTTTTGAGAATAACTCCAGAAACAATAGTTCTAGGAACAGAAATTTCAATAATAGTTCTAGGAACAGAAATTTTAATAACAGTTTCAGAAACAGTAGCTCTAGAAACAGAAGTTCCAGGAACAGTGTTCTGGGAACAAAAGTTCCAAAAACAGCTGTTCCAAGAACAGAAGTTCCAGAAATTCGATAATAGTTCCAGGAACAGTAGTTCTAGTAACAGCAGTTCCAGGAACAGTAGTTTCAACAGAATTTGTTCCAAGAACGGCATTTTTCGGAACAGAAGTATCAAAAATAGTTCGAGGAACAATAGTTCTTGGAACGGAAGTTTCAATACTAGTTCCGTGAATAAAAGTTCCAGGAACAATAGTTTCAAGAAGAACAGTTCCAAGAACAATAGTTATAGGAATAGAAATTTCAATAATAGTTCCAGGAACAGAAGTTCCAGGAACAGGAGTTTCAAGAGCAATCGTTTTAAGAACAGTAGTTCCAAGAACAGAAGTTCCAGGAACAGAAGTATCAAGAAAAGTTCCAGAAAAAATAGTTCTATAAACAGAAGCTTCAATACTAGTTCCAAGAATAAAAGCTCCTGGCACAATAGTTTTAAGAAGAACAGTTCCAAAAACAATAGTTCCAGGATCAGAAATTTCAATAATAGTTCCAGGAACAGAAGTTCCAATAACAGCAGTTCCTGGAACAATAGTTTAAGGAACAGAGGTTTCAAGAATAGTTCCAGGAACAATAATTCTAGGAACAGAAGTTTCAATACTAGTTCTTAGAATAAAAGTTCTAGGAACAATAGTTCTAAGAACAGTAGTTCCAGGAACAATAGTTCCAAGAACAGTAGTTCCAGGAACAGTAGTTCCAGGAACAGCAGTTTCAGGAACATAAGTTTTAAGAACAGTACCAGGAACAATAGTTCCGAGAAGAACGGTTCCAAAAACATTAGTTCTAGGAACCATAAGTAAAATGCTAATAAATCGATTATTACGAAACTTTAAAAAAACTTACCTTTCTATTAAGCAGTTCCTCAGCACGTCGAACTTCACTAACATAAGTCTGCAATTGTCTCTTCAGGTCATGAGACTCAGCCTTGGAAGCCTCCAGCTCACGCTGGAGCGTCCTGAACTCACAAGTTACCGCTGCTAATTCATCCTGAAGCCGTCGGTTCTCCATCAGAGCGTTGTCTCGGTCATTGGCCGCTGCTGCCATCTGTCGGCTGCTGTTCTCCAGTTCCATCTGTAGGTTGCGCAACTGGCGCTCCTGCTCTGCGGTCTGGTCCACGCAGATCCTGAAAAAAATTAATTGTTAGTTAGACGCGAGGATTATGATTGATGGTAAACAAGCAAACGACCAGGAAAATAAATATGATTAGGGAAAGTTGGTTGTTAAATGCAAGTCACTGGTAAAACACCGGAAGAGGAAATGAAATAGGTATGGTATGGTCCAAAGACGGATCTTGGAATAACTACTAGTAATCCGACGGGTCTTTATAGTCATGTAGTTGATTATTCTGTTTTTCTTATAAAAGGATTTATTTTAATCCGATTTTTGGGATTATGTAAAATATATTTTGTTATGCAATTCTGAGATTGCGTGTTTAATTTTTTATTTTTTAGATTAATAATAATAAAGTAAAAGCCCCAATTATTGACACTATAACAGACAAAATTATGATTTGATTTGTTTTAAGCAATCAAATATCAATATTAAATTTTGTTTGTTTGTCTCAAGTAATGTTTTAACTAATTTCTTTTTTTAAAATGATAATCACTGATATTTACTAATTAATTTTAAATAATTAGAGTATTCGGATACACCGATTGACAGGTTAAAAAACTGATTGATCTAATTATTGACATACCTTACCAATTATTGACACCTATACTAATGCCTAGAATCATCAGCTTATTCTTATTTATCCAAACTAATTAAGTAATCAATATTATTAAAGTTTATTAATAATAATTTCCATAAATGATTAATAACTATTAAAAATATAAAAATTAATTTAAAAATAATTTATTGAATCAAGAGTTCAAACTCTTACAGTTAATTTTTTAGGCTAAAGTCAAAAAAAGGCGTGATAGCGCTGTCGACTGGCTGTCAATATGAGATTCAACTTAAAAATTATCAACTAGTTATTGACACCCATTATTTAAATATTATAAAGGAAACAATTAATTTCGATTATTCAATTTTATTAATTTTTCATATATTGTTAATTTAAAAAAAAAAAAAATTATATAATTAGATGAAGAAATTAATTTAAACTCGGCATTTAAAAAATTGCTTTTCTAACCAAAGTTGTTAAGAAAGATACTCGTATGCTGGTTTGATGAACAGGTGGTCTTTTTTTTAATAATTAACATTTAATATTTTGAACTGAGTAATTTTTTTCAATTTTTTAATTAATTAGAATTTAATTAAAATTTATATGATAGTTATTCTTATTACAGATAATTAAATATATTTAAAAATTATTTAGGGTGTCAATATTTAGACCCCTGTCAATAATTACGGCTTTTACCTTAATAGTTTTTTAAATATTTTTTTAGGATATAATATTATATCTCTTAAAATATTGAAGATAGACCTGTAGTATAACAACGTTTTTTGTAGAAAATTTTACAAGCTATAATTTTAGTCTCTTATGATTTTTTCCTAAAATCAATATTTTAGGAGTTATAATCATTTTTAGAGGAACTAGATCTTCCCTATTTTTCATCACGTCTAAAATAAACCAAATTCCTAATTAATAACAACAACAACATTGATAAAATCGAGAGGGAAACCCTAGAGAGTTGCAACGAAACTTTCTCCGAGCTGTAATACGGATTTAGTGTTCAAGAGAAAGAAAAACACACGGATGATGCTCGAGCTCTTGTTTATATTAATATGGAAGTGAAAACCGCAATTGAACATTATAACATAATTCATCTATTTTGTAAACAAACTTCTGAAATTTTAAAAATTTTTTTTCGCCCTTAAAATAGAAAATCGGATTAAATAAAATAGTGATTTTCATGAAAATATAAACAATTTCGATTAGCAAAATAACAAAGATAGAATATTTATATTTTGACAACGTTTTTAAGATAGACTATCAAAGGAGTAGCAGTTGAACAATCAATTCTTACAAGCCTTAGTAGTTTAACACTCCGGAAGCAGTAGTTAAACTAATAAAATATATGCCAATAGGCACACCAAAAATTTTCAACGTTTTATTGAAATATCTGAAGAATTATAACATATTATTGATTAATATTAAAAATAATACTATCAATATGTAATATGTTCATTTAAAAATGATAAATATTTGTATTTAATTTTTTAATAACATTTTTTATGAATGACAAAGCAAATTTTCAATTATAAATAAAAAAAACTCTATTCAAAACGTTCAATAATTTTTAACTACACTAATTATTAGCTATAAAACTTATTTAATTTGCAGTAATTAATACAAATGACAATGCTGATCACTAGTCTATAAACCTATTAGAGATTAGAGTGCTGTTAAAATTATACGGCTCCAGCTTGTTCAGGTTATGGGTACCGCTTTTAAAATTTCGAGGTATAGTTACACGCTAAAATTTAATATAAAAATGATAGTTTATGTCTTTGCAAAAAATATGTATTATTTAGAAAAGACTATTTCATTTGGTGGTACAATTTTTTTTACTTAAAATTATATACCGTTTTTTTTACTGATTGTTCGGTTTACGGTTTAGTTCCTTTTTCATGAAAAAATATAGCATCTATGGGCTTTATTCAATTTACAACAATAAGTATTTAGGCTGCATTCAAAAATGCTCTATCTCTAGATACATAATTAAGAAATGACCTTGTATCTTGTGAACTATTGACATTTTTGAAGATATAAGCTCACTCCGAGATTATACTCATCGAGACCTTTCATTTGAGTACCCACATCAATTTTTCATATATTTATATATATTATATATATGTATATATGAAAAATATATCAAAAATGCATGTGGGTACTCAAATGAAAGCTCTTGATGAGTGTAACATCAAGATGAGCTTATATCTTTAAAAAATCAATATTTAAAAAAGTACAGTGTAATTTAACAAAAGTCATTAATTTAATGCAAAATTTTATTCATAGTTCATAAGTCACGGCAGTCACGTAGTGACTGGAAGGTTACTAATTTAAATAAAGCATACAATTAATTTCAATTATTTAATTTTTATAAATTTTTTTTATATTGTTAATTAAAATAAAAAAAAAAAAAAAAAAAGTCACTTAATTAATTTTAACTCGGCATTTAAAAAAATGTTTTTTTAACCAAAGTTGTATAATTTGAGATTTTAAACTGATTTAAAAAAATTTTTTTATTAATTAAAATTTAATAAAAATCTATAATAAAATATATTTAAAAATAATTTAGGTTGTCAATATTTAAACCTCTGTCAATAATTGGGGCTTTAACTTTAATTTTTTTTTAAAAAATTAAAAATTTCAATGATAAAAAATTGATCCTAAATTATGCAACAAAATAATCCCAATACATAATTGGAAAAACCATGACTCATTTTATATTATACATCCTTAATATAATCCGTATCCCTTTCAGCTAAAATATAACGCCCCCCTCTTTTATATTTATGTGTTAAGTAACCAGGTAGTGTGCTCGCAAGGTCTCTCAGTCGAGCCGCGGAACTCGATTCGTCTAGTGCTCAATTTTTCTTTAAAAAAAAAATGTGAAGTGACTAACAAAAATAAATAAAAAAAAAAAAATTTTATGCTAATTAAAAATAAAAAAAAAAATGTAAGTAATATTTATAAAAATTTTTAATTACCGAAATTTTCCCTGGCAAGGACATGGCAAGCACGGACAAGAATAGTCCATAAAAAATAAATAATAAAATTTGTTACTTGAAATTTTTCTGGCTGTCAGAAGCAAAACAAAAGAGCTTTGATTTGTTGAATAAAAATAAATAAATTACGCTGATATGGATCACGGTAATTAGCGCATTAATTCACGTAACGAGAAAGTGCTGATGTAACCGGTAGTTTTTAAAGCAATTATGCAATTATCTTGATCCTTGATACAGTTAATTATTTGTTGCCGAATAAAATTAATAAAAGTGTAAGTTTTGTCAGCGAGTTTATAAAATAAAATAATATTATCTTGTATGTCCTATTTGTCGATACTTTCACTCGCAATGACCTTCTCTTGAAGGCCAAATTCTGGCATTTGAATATTTTTACGGATAGTTTAATTTCTCCTGGAAGAAAAAATAATTTTTTTATTTTTAAATTTTGAATTTAAATTTCCCGCCAATTATTTTCGCGCCATTATCTTATTCAAATCCATTAAGCCAAAATGGCGGACTAAAACACCAGTTTTAACTTTTAATTATTTTTAGTAAAAAAACTACTAAATATATTACAATAAAATTTTGTAGAATTGTTCATTATAGTAGTACGGTTCTTAAAAAAAAATTTCATCATAATCCGTTGACCCCAAAAATTGAAACTCTTTTTTAGGTTAATGAAGAATTTATTTTTGTGGTTAGAAATTAAAAAAAAAAATAATTTAAAATTTTTAAATTCAAAATTTTGAATTCAAATTTCCCGCCAGTTACCTTCGCGCCTTTTTTATCCTTCAAATTTACAAAGATAAAATGGCGGACTACTAAAAACACCAGTTTTAACTTTTAATTATTTTTAGAAAAAAAACTACTGAATATATTACAATAAAATTTTGTAGAATTGTTCATTATAGTGGTATGGTTCTTAAAAAAAAATTTCAAAGTAATCCGTTAACCCCAAAAAATTGAAACTCTTTTTTAGGTTAATAAAGAATTTATCTATGTGGTTAGAAATTAAAAAAAAATAATTTATTAGTTTTTTTAAAATTTTGGATTCAAATTTCCCACCAGTTATTTTCGCGCCTTTTTTATCCTTCAAATTTACAAAGATAAAATGGCGGACTGAACCACCAGTTTTAACTTTTAATTATTTTTAATAAAAAAACTACTGAATATATTAAGATAAAATTTTGTATAGGTATTCTTTGTAGTAGTACGGTTCTAAAAAAAAAAATTTCAAAGTAATCCGTTGACCCAAAAATTGAATTTTTTTTTTTAGGTTAGCGGAGAGTATTTTTTTGTGGTTAGTAATAAGAAGCATAGAAGGCGCGATAGTTCCTCCACCATGGGCAAACCCATCGAGCAATCCTTGCGCAGCGGAACCACGAGGCTGGCAGTTGCTTTACTGGCCACCAGATGGCAAGTGCTACAAGATCTTCCAGGTAAATTTAATGATTGTTTAAAAAATTGAATTCTAAGGATAGAATTTTAAGGAGTTTAATTCGCAGATTGGAGCTCCGTGTCCGGAGACAATGGAACTGGGTCCAACGGCAAAAGGTCCAGGTGCTGAGTGCCGGTGTCCTCCAGGAACAGCTCAATCTGCTGCAGAATCAAGATGCTGGCCGATTTTTACCAGAGCTGAGTGTCCTGTTGGAGATTATTTTGCTCCTGTGGAGTCTAATGAGTGAGTAATGTGTAATTTTTTAATTTATTGATTCTGGTGATTGATTTTAAGGGTAGTTATTGATTTTTAAAGCTCAAAAAGGTGGGGAGTGTGTAAGAAGCCAGAAAAGTGTGACCGCGGGAAATTGTTCTGGCCCAGGGACGAAAAATGCTACAGCAAACTGACCCGCGGGCCGTGTCAGAGAGGTCAGCTGCTTGTAGATGGCGCTGATGGGATCGCAGAGTGCGGGTGTAATACTGAAGGCGAATTGGGGGCGTATTACCACAGAGGAGTTGAAGATGGCTGCTATGAGCATTACACAGCAGGACCTTGTTTGGAGCAAGGAGAAATTTTCTTGCCTGGAGGTCAGTGTGGGTGTCTTAAAAGCATTCCGCATTATCATGAAGAAACAAGGATGTGTTATCCTTTAGGTAATATTTTTTATAATAAATAAATTTAGTAAATTCAAGCGGCTAGTTAATTTTTAATAGTAAATATATAAAAGTTTTTACTACTACTTAGAATTTTTGGAAAATTTTATGTCAGTAAAAAAAAGTCTACTGGATACTATAAGAGTAAATTAAAAAGATAATTATAATAGTGAGATAATTGAGATTTAATTAGATTTTTTCGTTAAAAAAAAATTTTGTCTAGATCTTGCTGTTCCTGTTGCAATTCATTTTTATACTAAATTGTAGGGAACTTTTTGTAAACAGAAGTTCCAGGAACAACAGTTCTAAGAACAGAAGTTCCAGGAACAATAGTTCTAAGAACAGAAGTTCCAGGAACAGTTGTTCTATAAATAGAAGTTCTAGGAAAAGAAGTTCCAGAAATAGAAGTTCTAGGAAAAGAAGTTCCAGAAATAATAGTACTAGGAACAGAAATTCTAGGAACAATGTTCTAGGAACAGAAGTTCCAGGAACAATGTTCTAGGAACAAAAGGTCCAGGAACAATAGTTCTAGGAAATGTAGTTCCAACAATGTTCTAGGAACTGTAGTTACAACAATGTTCTGGAAACAATATTCTAAGAAAAAATGTTTTAGGAACAGAAGTTCAAGGAACAATGTTCTAGAAGCAGAAGTTCCAGGAACAATTTTCTAGGAACATAAGTTCTAGGAACATAAGTTCCAGGAACAATAGTTCTAGGAACAAAAGTCTCAAAATCGAATCTCTGAACTAGAAAAATCTAATTTAAAACACTGAGAAAAAAAAGTACTTGCTCAATTAACAATTTCTTAGCTCAAGAAACTTGCTGACGCAAATATTCTATTAATATTAATTATTTATTTCTGAAGAGAAAAACATCAATATTTATATTTAGATAATAGATAAAAATAAGACTAACTTTATTTAAATTAAGTAAAAATTATTTCAACCAATTTAACATTTTCTTGAGCTAAGAATATATGTTAAAACATAAATTCTTGTAGCAAGAAAATTTTCTTTATAAAAGTATTTTTTTTTCTCAGTGTATAATAACAGAAAAATATTTATCTAAATACAGTCCGCTTAACTATTTATCTCTAGTTACTTTAATTTAAATACAAGTAACTTAAAAAACAGCATTTAAAAATATTTTAATAGCTATAATTCAGCAATTCACTTTCCTCTCTTTCTTTTAAGGTATGCAAAACAACCGATAAAATATTAATTATTCCAGGTGGGATCGGACCGTGTAAACAAGGTCACCATTACGTAGTCACCAACGCTAGCATAACAAGTGACGAAATTCACGCAACATGTACTTGCAAACCCGGTCATGTCCTCTACTCAGACGGTCAGTGTTACAGAAAGTACACGCGTGGCCCGTGCGAGCCGGGCAGCATGCTAATGAACTCCACGGCCTGCGTCCAGGTCCCCTGCAAGCGCAGCAGGCTCTACTTCCCCCGGGAGCGTACTTGCTACCGAATTGGGACCCGGGGGCCCTGTTCCGCGGGCCAGGTAGTCCTTTATGACCACTCCGTCAGGCCCAGTGTCGACGGGGTCAGCTACAATGGCGTCTGCGGGTGCACAAAGCTGATGAAGCTCTCGGGAAAGTGCCGGGACCTGGATTTGGAGCTTGATAAGTGCGAGAACACTCCGGGGATGTTCCTGGTGGGTAAGAACTGCTATAAATTGTACACCCAGGGCCCGTGTGGGTTAGGTGAGTGGCTGGTTGCCAGGAGACGGCCTCGCGAGGCCCTCTCCTGGCCTGATTCTTGGATTGACGCGGGAGATGGCGCTAGTAAGGTCACCTGCGAGTGCCGGCCTGGTTACTCAAGAGTTAATTCTTCGGTGGTTGATAGTGATGTTGAAACTAATTTACTCAGTGCTAATCCTGGTGAATGTCAACCGCCCGCGGTTGGAATTGCTAATTATTTAAACCAACGGTACAAAATCCAGTGATGAAATTTTTTTTTTTTATTATTTTAGATATTAAAGATAGGATACCCATATAGCAATCTTTTTCAAGGCTTGAGCAAGTCTGGTCTCAATTTCGATAGTTGTTAGTGTCTTTTTCTACCTATGGGTCTTGGCTCCAGATACTTGTAGCAAATTCAATTGACAAGTCTTGAACAAGCCTTGTACAAGAACTTTCGGCCAGATTATAGCTCAACAATTGGGTAAGAAAATTGAGAAAATCTGAAAATGCTGATCGATAAACTAACTATATCAATTCTTGAGAAAGACTGACACCAGAAGCATCCTGAATATACTTGTGCAAGACTTGCTCAAGATCTGCTAAAGATCGAATGTTTTCGAATGACCGTTCTTATCATTCTACCCCTCCTATATTTACTATAGGATCAGTGGATCTCATTCAGCTTAACCTTTTAGAGTACAGACCTACTGTTTTATCGATCAAGACAAAATTATTTTAAAATGACCACCACTGAATCAATACATCTTCAAGTAGTTGTCGGGGAAAAAGTGCTATAAAATATATAATGCATGATGCATCTTGAGCAAGTCACGCTTCAACATTTGCTGTTAGTTTTTGGTTGACAAATGCTTTAGAAATGAACAAATTACTGAGAATTATGGATCTTGAGGAAATCTTGAGCAAGTGATGGGTAAGTGTCTGTTGTGAGTTTCTGATTCAAAAAATCCGTCAGAAAGTTTTTCAATGCACCTTGCATTAGACTTGTCTCATATTCTTGCACAAGATGTCTTGAGCTAGTTATATATAAATTTTGAAGCAGTTTTTTCTACATGAACTTGAGCAAGACCCATATGTAGAAAAAGACACTAGCAACTAGGGGTTTTCCTCAAAACACTGGTATCTAAATCTTGCTCAAGCACATGTTGTTTAGGCATAAGATACCGTGATTTATAACTATGTACTTTAAAAATAATCTTAACTAAAATATTAATTTTATAAAAAAAATATTATAATTATTACTTGTAGTTATAAGAATAGCTGTAATTGTTTTTTAACTTGTATTTATTGAAATGTATAAAGTGTAAATAAACTTGTGGTAATTACTCACTGATTTTTCCGCTGCATGTCACGAAGTTGTTGCTCAATCCCACTAGCTTGTTGTTCTTTCAACATTACTTCGCGTTCTAGTCCTGCAATTTTTTCTGTTTTTTCATCAAGTTCCATCTGGAAAAAAAGAAAAAAAAAAAAAAAATTATTTCATTATTGACAATTAATATTAAAGAAGAATTAAAAAAAAAAAAAAGATACTTACAAGTAATTGATCCTTTTCACGATCCAATCTCGCCATACTAGTTCTCAAAGTATTAATCTCTTGTTTCTGTTCCTTGACTACATTATTTAACTGTATGTTCTGCTGTTCCATATCTCGGCTATGTTCCACTGCTTTTGTTAACTCAGCTTCTGAATGATGTAATTGACTTTGGACATCTCCTAGTGCTTGGTCTGTCTGATCTTGCAACGCTCTGAAAATTTTTATTAGAATACATTTTTAGATTGAGATATTATTCATGTTATAATAATAATTATTAATTTTATTATTACTAATTAGTCGCAGGTTACTTTTTCTGGACAGAAATTCCAGGAACAATAGTTCTAGGAACAATTCTTTTTAGGAATTAAAGTTAGGAACAATTCTTTGTAGGAATTAAAGTTTCAAGAACCGTTGTTCGAGGAACAGAAGTTCCACGAACCTGTTTAAAGGACAATAGTTCCAGGAACATGTTCTAGGCAATGGTTTCAGGAACATGTTCTAAGAACAATAGTTCTAGTAACATGTTCTAGGAACAAAAGTTCCAGGAATATGATATGTTTTAAGAACAATAGTTCCAGGAATATGTTTTAAGAACAATAGTTCCAGGAACATGTTCTAGGAACAAGAGTTCTAGGAACAGAATAATAAATTATGAGGAATTAAGTTTATAATTCTATTTAAAAATTTCTTAATTTTTTCTTTTATTATTATTATTATTCCTATTAAGATTATTATAAACATTACATACCTCAGTTGAAAGTACTGAGTCCTCTGAGAAGTCAACTCTTGCTTAGTTCTCCTCAACTCTTCCTTTACATCTTCTAACTGATCTTCCAAGCCAGTAAGAGCAGACCTGCGGCTTTCTTGGGACAAAATATAATTATGTTTCTCGCGTTCTACATCTTCAAGCTTCAGTTCCAAATCTCTGAGCCGTTCCCGGAGCCTTCTTTGCTCACTAGTGTGAGCGTCCGTCGCCAACTGAAGGTAATTAGTTCATTATTATTTAACAAAAAATAAAAAACTAATTATTACAATAAATTTAACGGTATCACTACTTACTTTAAGACGCTCGCGCAAGATGTCGCGCTCTTCCGTCAAACGGTTGACGTCAGTGCGCGCAGAGTCTCGTTCCCGTTCCAGAACCTTCAACTGAGAGTTCCTGGAACCGTTCTCTGAAAAACAACCACAGGAACCGACACTTCTGCAAGTTTGGAGCTTATTTTCAAGTTCGAATTTTTCACGAGCGAGTTCCTTGCGTTCTCGTTGAAGTTCCATGATTTTCAATTCTTTTTCGTTTAATTGTTGCTTTAATTCACAAATTTGGCTCCATAATTCAGTCTGGAAATATTTAAATTGATAAATTAATTATTAAGGCCAAAATTTTTTTATAAAATAAATTTTACCGTGTCTGCATCTTTCCTCTGGCTCAAAACTTTGTTCCATTCTTCCCGATAATAATTTTTGTCTCTCTCAAGCTGATGAATAGTTTTCTCCAATTGTTTAATCTTGTCTGCTTTTTCAGCTACCTTGCTGGAAGTGTCATGAGACAGCCTTTTGTCTAACCAAACATAAATAAAAATGAATTAAACTAAATTATTAAACCAAAAATTAACTAAAATAAATTGAAGCGTATACCAATTTTTCCAGTGCTCTTAGAATTTTTCTTAACATTATATTTATTAGTATCTAACTGCTCTTTTAATAATCTATTCTCTTCTCTCAACTCAGCTAACTCGAATCTTTGGTTTTGATTTACTGTTTCTAGTCTATTGATTTCATCATTCAAGTGAAGTTCTATTATGTTAAAAGCAACATGCGTGTTATGTAAGCGTAATTATAAAAAATATAATAAATTAAAAATAGGTGATGTGTTCATTTTTATACTAAATTAGTAGTAGGTAACTTTTTTTGGACAGAAGTTCCAGGAACATAAGTTTTAGGAACAATAGTTCCAAGAACATAGTCAAAGGACTATAGTTCCAAAAACATGTTCTAGGAAAATGTTCTCGGAACAAGTTACAAGAACATGTACTAGGAACACAAGTTCCAGGAACATGTACTAGGAACACAAGTTCCAGGAACATGTACTAGGAACACAAGTTCCAGGAACATGTTCTAGGAACCGAAGTTCTAGGAAACAGTTCCAGGAACATGTTCCAAAGAACAATAGTTCCAAGAACATGTTCAAACAACAATAGTTACAAGAATATGTTTAAAAAACAATAGTTCTAGGAACATGTTCTGGGAACAATAGTTCTAGGAACATGTTCTGGGAACAATAGTTTCAGGAACATGTTCTAGGAACAGAAGGTCCAGGAACATGTTCTAAGAACAGTAGAAGAAATTATAAAAAATCAATATTATAATTCTATTTAAAATTTTGTTTCTATCTTTTTCAGAGTAGTATATTGGTAAAACAATAACAAAATTTTTTTTACCAACATCTTCCACTCCTAAAATCTTAACAACTCAATTATTTGACACTAATTTCTATTACCTAAAAAACCTACCTATAATATTCAAATCATTAAGCCTGTTGGTCAGCTGGCGATTTTCCTCTTCAAGATTATCCAGCGAGCGCTGAATATTTCTTTTCTCAGCTCTGCAGCTCTCCAAATCAGCTCTGAGTTCCTGACTGGTCCGTTTTTCACCCAACAAATTGGTCTCCAGCTGCCTGATCTGGGCCATGGTGTTCTCCAATTTTTCCTGAAGCTGGCTGACGCGTTTGTTGTTTTCCTTGACAGTAGAATTGCAGTCAGCTTCAACAGCCAGGGCAATATGGTCAATGTCCTTCAATTCCTTCTCCAGTTCCTCATTCCTCTCTGCGAGTTTCATCGCCTGGGTCATTGCGTCATGCTGCTTGTCCAGAGCGTCTCTTAGCTGCTGTTCCAGGTTCAGCTTCGCCTGCTGCAGAACTCTCACCTCGTTTATTTCAGATAATTTATTCGAACCGAGTAAATTACACTCGACACACCGCTCGTTCTTTCTGCAAGTGCAGTTCTTGCCGATCTTAGCTTCTACTATTTTTTTTAATCTGTACACTTCCTTGTCCTTCAACGCCAGCTGAGGATTATCATTATTAATAAGTTAGTTGCTAATTTAGTTTAATTTAATTATTTATTTTTTGTTAATTTATTTCTCACCTGCTCTCGGTATAAAACAATGTTGTCTTTCTGTTGAGACAGCTCGTTCTTCAGTTTTGAAAGCTCGTGGGTCAAAGAACTTATTTTTCTGTCACCCATAGCTACCAAATCGACAGTGCGCTGGTCAACTTTGCTGAGATTTATGTACCGATTGTTGTCACTAGCGTCTATTGGGAGTAGGTCGGCTTCTAATACTGGTTTTCTTAAAGGAAAGACAGTTCGTTTTTTATTTCCTGTAAAATAAATAATGTGTTTAATAAATCCAAGTGCATAGGTGATTTTTAAAAGTAAATAACTTTTTCAAACATTTTTGAATAGAAGTTCCAGGAACAATAGTTCTAGGAACAGCAGTTCCAGGAACTTGATTAAGGAACAGTTCCAGGAACCATTATTAAAAGAACAAAAGTTATAGGAACTATTGTTTGAGGAACAATAGTTCAAGGAAAAACAATTCCAGGAACCGTAATTTAAGGAACAGGAATTCCTTAACAGCAGTTCCGGGAACAATAGTTCTAGGAACAGCATTTCCAGAAATTTGATTAAGGAACAGTTCCAGGAACCGTTGTTTAAGGAACAGAAGTTCTAGGAACCGTTTTTCAAGGAACAACAGTTCCAGGAACCGTTATTTAAGGAACAATAGTTTTAGGAACAATAGTTCCAGGAACCGTTGTTCGAGGAACAGTGGTTTCAAGAACTGTTGTCTGAGGAATTGTCAGCTGATCATCTATATTATTAAAGGAATATAAAAAATTTTGAGTCCAGGAAAGTCATATGATAAAATAGGTTTTTTTAGTGAAATTTAGTGTCATTGTAAAGGTCTTGATCTGAATTTGTTCCTTTTCAAAGAATCATATCATTTTAACCGATAGTCAATTTATTATGATAAGTAATTACTTAATACCTAATTGACTAAGGTAATTCTCACTTATTAAAAGTAATAAGTGATTACCTAATTAGGCCGCATTTCAAAATGCGAAATTTCTAGATACATAATTAAGACATTACCTTGTAGCTTGTAAACTATTGACATTTTTAAAGATATAAGCTCATCCTAACATTACACTCATCGAGACCTTTCATTTGAGTACCCACATGAATTTTTCATATATTCATATATATTATATATATATATATATATATA
>CAJNRD030001116.1:870101-898326 GCA_905319865.3 Cotesia congregata
AAAAAATATTTTTAAAAAAATGCACTTACAGTTTTTAAAGTTTTTTTTTTTTTCAAATGAAAATTTTTTCTTATTTTTTTAATGAAAAAAAATCATGAAAATTAATTTAGCAGATATTTAATAATTTTAAAAATTTTTGTAACAATTAAATTATGATAAAAAAAATAAAAAAAAAAATGGACATGTAGAAATTTTTAAGAATTAAAAATCCAATTTTTAAAAAATAATTTTTTGGAACAAATTTAGTTGTTAAAAAAAATTAAAAAATAGTCAAGTGACTGCTAACTTTAATGTCATAAAAAAATCTTAAAAATTTATGAAAATTAAGTTAGCCGACATCTAAAAATTTTTGATTTTTTTTTTAAATTAATTTGCAACTAAAAAAAGATTTATAAAAAATTGCACTTGTAGTTTTTCAAGTTTTTTACATGTGAAATTTTTTTTTTAATTGTTTAATTGGAATTTATTCAATAAAAAAATTTCTAAAAATTTTTTAATGTCAGCTAACTTAATTTTCTATTAAAAATTTTTAAATGTCGGCTAACTTAATTTTCATCATAAAAAAACCTACCTCAGTATTATTAGCAGCGACACTTTTAAAATGCTTTAAACTCTCAGTTGTTTTTATTAAATCAGCAAGTAGCTGTTCAACTAAGCTGAGAGAGTCTAAAGACAGCGAATGTTTATAACCTAAACTGTCAAGCCGTTTTTTTACAGTGCGGTACTTTGCACCAATTGTGTATGATTCAACTGAGTCGCACATTTTTTTTTATTTTATATATTTTATATTTACAATTTATAATAATTATTATTAAATTAATTTTATTATAATTGTTTCATTGTTTGTTTACTGTTAACAACTTATTTTACTGTGCACAAGTGCACAGTAAATACAGTAAACAATAAACACGCCATTATTATTTTTAACCGCTATAATTTTGTTTAAAAAAAATTGTAAGATGGCGCCACGGAGGTATAAAAAAAAAGTTTCTTACTTTTCATATGATGACGCTGTCACTTTCTACTTCACCAGTCTCACTAGTAACACAATTATCATACAATTATTTATTATGAGTACTACTAAGCGGGTAAGTACAAAAATAATAAAAATTTAGTAACCTAATTTTAGAATTTGTGTTTATAAATTTTATACTTGCATTACGAAAAATTTTTTCATTTAAAAAATTGATATAAATTGAACTACCAAGTAGTTGAACAGGTTTCAAAGTAAAACGTATTTGACCCTACTTTTATTATATAAAGATTTAATTATTACAAATTAGTGATTTTCATGAAAATATAAACAATTTCGATTAACAAAAAAACAAAGATAGAATATTTATATTTTGACAACGTTTTTAAGATAGACTATCAAAGGAGTAGTAGTTTAACAATCAATTCTGACAAGCCTTAGTAGTTTAATACTCCCAAAGCAGTAGTTTAACTAATAAAATATATGCCAATAGGCACACCAAAAATTTTCAACGTTTTATTGAAATATCTAAAGAATTATAACATATTATTGATTAATATTAAAAATAATACTATCAATATTTAATATGTTCATTTAAAAATGATAAATATTTGTAATTACTTTTTAATTACATTTTTCATGAATGACAAAGCAAATTTTCAATTATAAATCAAAAAAACTCTATTCAAAACGTTCAATAATTTTTAACTACACTAATTTTTAGCTATAAAACTTATTTAATTTGCAGTAATTAATACAAATGACAATACTGATCACTAGTCGATAAACCTATTAGAGATTAGAGTGCTGTTAAAATTATACGGCCCCAGCTTGTTCAGGTTATGGGTACCGCTTTTAAAATTTCGAGGTATAGTTACACGCTAAAATTTAATATAAAAATTATAGTTTATGTCTTTGCAAAAAATATGTATTATTTAGAAAAGACTCTTTCATTGAGTGGTAAAATTATTTTTTCTTAAAATGATATACCGTTTTTTTTACTGATGAAGTACAGTACCCAGTAGTTGAAAAAGTTTCAAAGTAAAACGTATTTTACCCTACTTTTAATATATAAAGATGTAATTATTACAAATTTGTGATTTTCATGAAAATATAAACAATTTCGATTAACAAAAAAACAAAGATAGAATATTTATATTTTGACAACGTTTTTAAGATAGACTATCAAAGGAGTAGTAGTTTAACAATCAATTCTGACAAGCCTTAGTAGTTTAATACTCCAGGAGCAGTAGTTTAACTAATAAAATATATGCCAATAGGCACACCAAAAATTTTCAACGTTTTATTGAAATATCTAAAGAATTATAACATATTATTGATTAATATTAAAAATAATACTATCAATATTTAATATATTCATTTAAAAATGATAAATATTTGTAATTAATTTTTTAATTACTTTTTTCATGAATGACAAAGCAAATTTTCAATTATAAATCAAAAAAACTCTATTCAAAACGTTCAATAGTTTTTAACTACACTAATTTTTAGCTATAAAACTTATTTAATTTGCAGTAATTAATACAAATGACAATACTGATCACTAGTCGATAAACCTATTAGAGATTAGAGTGCTGTTAAAATTATACGGCCCCAGCTTGTTCAGGTTATGGGTACCGCTTTTAAAATTTCGAGGTATAGTTACACGCTCAAATTTAATGTAAAAATTATAGTTTATGTCTTTGCAAAAAATATGTATTATTTAGAAAAGACTATTTCATTGACCGGTACAATTTTTTTTACATAAAATGATATACTGTTTTTTTTACTGATTGTTCGGTTTACGGTTTAGTATCTTTTTCATGAAAAAAATAGCATCTATCGGCTATTCTCAACATGTAAACTTTTAAGTTAACAAAAATATAATTGTTTTGATTTATAATTAAAGAAACTTACAGAATACAATTACTGTATCATTTGATAATTATAATCTGCGCATATTACTCATAATAAATTTACCGATTTTATATTATAACAATTCGAAAATTCTATTCAAGTACTGGTCCCATTTTTGTAAGTGTTCAAATACTGGGTACTTTACCTCAGTGTCGATTGAGATACTTTATTATTTTAGGAGTTTATTTTTAAATTTGCCATTTATATAGGGTCATAGTAATCTACGTAGTCACCCGACTTATACTTTTGTGCCCATATAATAGCCCTAAGACGAAGAGCTACTTGGATAGGCGTTAATACTTTGCCGTCTTGACGTGCTTTCTTAAGCAATCGAGGAAGTTCTGTTGTTCTTGTTATGTTTTCCCCTGCTCTAAATAAATCAGTATCAGCCATGTAAGGGGAAAAATTTAAAACGTTGACGTTTGGAAACTCTTTAGCAAAAACCTGAAAACCAAATTTTGTGTAAATAACAAGTAAGTTAGTAGAAATATTAAAAAAATTAGCTTAGTACCCTAAAATACATTTCACGTGCAGCTTTTGCTGAACTGTAATAACCACATGATTGAAGAGGTGTTTTAGCGGCGAATGAACTCATATTAATGACTAACTTTTTAGCTTTGACTTTGTCATTAAATATTTTCATGAAAACTGAGTTCAAAACAGCTTGTGAAAACACATTCAAATCAAACATTCTTTCCCAAACACGAAAATTATTCATTTCAGAAGTCAATTGTGATGTATCACCAGTTGTTCCAACATTATGGATAATAATAGCATGATCATATTCATTCGGATTGATGCGTTTTCTAATCATATCTGAAAAATATCAACAAGTGATTAATAGAATTGGACAGAAATACAATTAATGTAATGTTAACATGCAGTAATATTACCTTCCAACTGATCAGCTTTCGCTAATGATAAGTCCATACTGACGTAATCAACATTAACATGATTACTCATAAGGCTAGCTGTTTCTCGCAATCCAGTTTCATTTCGAGCTATCAATAAAAAGTGTGAATTGCTGGATGCTACTTGAGAAAATGTAATGGCAAAGCCTCGTCCTATCCCTTTACTTGCACCAGTTATTAAAATAAATAATCTGCCAACCAAAAATAACTCTGGACCCATATTAATTAAATTGATAATAATTTAATACTTCCGTTGAGGCTTGGTATATAAAAAGTGCATTTTTTTCCGCTTTTTATATGCTTTGGAGATACCAGTAAAGATAATGTTCAATTTTATTTATTTATTTTGCTCATCAAGCACAACTTACAGTATAATTTTCACAGCTGTTAGATTTATGTCCTTTGTGTAATTCAGATAAGTCGGTCTTATAAGTTATTATAACAGATATTTGTTTCAAATATTTTGATTTTGATTAAAGTCATATCAATGTCAAATAAATTTGCAAAGCATTCAAATATAAATTTTATTTATTCATCAAGTGTAATGTTCAATATTATTAATATTGTAAAAGAAAAACGAAACAATTTATAATTATTTTCCAACCAAAGGCGTAATGGCTATAAAGTAACCTCACACTAATCCCAATATCTCCGTTGTTAACTAAATTAATAGTTAATTTTTAGTTTATTCCTACTTATATTATTGTATAATGTGTAATATGGTTGTGATAGAGGCATTTAAAGATCACAAAATTGCTTGACCTTGACAAGTCGAGTATAAAGCACAACCTCTCGCGCTTCGCGCTATGAGGTGTGCAATAGGAAAGAATAATGTAAAAGAAATAAGAAACTTTTAGTAACTAAATATATTACCTCTTAGGTTGCTACTTCCAGAAATGATTTTATCGGCTCACTCGGTAGACATTCTTCGGTACCAAATGCAGAATGCTCTAGTGAAATTTGATAACGTTGGTGCTCTTTAGAAGAATATGTTGCTACTAATCACCCAACCAAAAACATCGTCAAATGTCCGGAGCTCTATAAAACTTTTGTATATATTTACTCGAAGATTATCGAAGACTGAAGATAGTTTGGCAGCCTCTGAAAGGGGTGTCGGATCGGAAGCATTACGGTGGGACTACATGTGTTGATAAAATAACAGATAACTGAAAAATTTGGAAGTATCCGAAAATATGATAAAATTAAGGTCATACTGTAGTTTCCGGTATAAAACATCTTTATGATCTTGTTAGCGTCTTGGGATCTGGTGGACAATCCATAAGATGGAAATTGAAGTCGTAGCAGAGCTTGATTTTTCATTCAGCCAGAGGACGTTTGTTCTCTGCAAGTAGCATACATTTTTATACACCAAGTGAAATTTTATTTTTATCTCGTTAGTATTTGAGAAAATAAAGATTCATGACCTTGCCATTGACCTTCTACTAATCAACATTGATAATGCGCCCCTTCTACTCAGAGTTGTTGTTATGAACTTCCGAGTTATATTTATCCAAAAAAGTTAAAATCTCTGCTTACTATAGATAGAGCTAAAAATAAACTCAATAGATAGCGCTGCAAAGATCAATGAAAGAAATCGAGTTATGGCTTACTTGCAGAAGAACTTACAATCAAAACGGAGTTTGTTACAATAAATAGAAAAATTTATTGTTTCTAGTCTCTAAATCACTGCATATTATCTACTAATATACATTTAAAGAACATAACCTGTGGGTCTTATTGATCTGAAGATGCTTATCGATAAACTAACTATATCAATTCTTGAGAAAGACTGACACCAGAAGAGTGCTGAATATACTTGTGCAAGACTTGCTCAAGATCTGCTAAAGATCAAATGTTTTCGAATGACCGTTCTTATCATTCTACCCCTCCTATATTTACTATAGGATCAGTGGATCTCATTCAGCTTAATCTTTTAGAGTATAGACCTACTGTTTTATCGATCAAGAAAAAATTATTTTAAAATGAGCACCACTGAATCAATACATCTTCAAGTAATTGTCGGGGAAAAAGTGCTATAAAATATATAATGCATGATGCATCTTGAGCAAATTTTGAGCAAGTCACGCTTCAACATTTGCTGTTAGTTTTTGGTTGACAAATGCTTTAGAAATGAACAAATTACTGAGAATTACGGATCTTGAGCAAATATTGAGCAAGCTATGGGTAAGTGTCTGTTGTGAGTTTCTGATTCAAAAAATCCGTCAGAAAGTTTTTCAATGCACCTTGCATTAGACTTGTCTCATATTCTTCCACAAAATGTCTTGAGCTAGTTATATATAAATCTTGAAGCAGTTCTTTCTACTTGAACTTGAGCACCATCTATATGTAGAAAAAGACTCTAGCAACTATACAGGAAAGAACAGGAATTATGGTCAAGTCAATAACTCTTTTAATAAATGCAGAGTTATTTATTAAGATTTAAATTTTCAACAATCATGAACATAATTTTTAGCCGATCATTCGTAAGTCCATCTCGTACTTTCGTGCATTTTCAATGCGAGAGATGATTCATGTCAATCTAAGGAAGACAATGTCAGAAAATTTCTTTTAGAACTAATAAAGCAAAAATTTATATAAAACAAGCTTATACTTTGTATTTCTTACCAATTAAGATTCATTGGGGTCTTCCCATACAATTTTGTGTTCGGGAACAATATCTGGAACGAGGATTATCGATTTATCCTTGTTGTCGTTGTTGTAATATTTATGGTGCGACGGACAATCCATGGGTCGGAAATCCATAGTGTAACATATCATGATTTCAACTAGATATGTTTCCGTTGACTGCTGTAAAAATGATAAGTAAAAGTTCGTAAAACCCAAAAGAAAAATTTAATACGAATAAAAACCGAGGTGTGCAATATTTAGTTTCAAATTTTTCGCGGCATTCGTGAAACAGCGCTAGCGCGCAATTCTAATTCTGAAGCCCAAGTTATTTTTGCAGAGTATCTTTTTGTCATAAATCCGAATTGTTGGGACGGAAAAATGATCGAAATGGAAAATTTTGAACCAAAAAGCCAAATCTAGAAGCTTTAAATTTAAAAATGAGCATAAGTAACATATTTACCGGATAATTAATATGCAGAAGGTTAACCCGAGTGCCCAGAGCATTAGAAACAGCATTCCGCATTTCCCTAATAGACAACGTGGTACCAGCAGTGATGCCAGCCCTCCTGAGTTTTTCCTGAACATTGGCCTGATCAAAAAGCCTTAAGCCTAATTTAAAGTAGGCAAGAATATCTCTGTTGATAAAGTGAGACCTCGCTGCACAGCGGCCATGTTTGTCCCACTCGTGCTGCCAGAATTGTTCATCAACTCTGTACCTGGTGTACGTAGTAAACCATTTCCTCTTCATCGAAGTATAAATGGACCTCAATTGCGCAGTATTCCAGGGTATATCTAGATTACAACTTGCTGGAACACGATTGAAGTTCTGCAAGGAAGGCCATAGTCCATGCAAGGTCCATTTTGATTGGATTTTTTCTGTGATATGTTCCGAAGCGCCTGATCTTACCACCCGGGCGACGGGCCCCCAGGAAACTGACAGTACGTAGAAATCGAAGCAACTCTGAGGTGGAGCATTAGGATCACTGCACTTGACCGCTGCTCTATTAGGATACTTTGTCCCTTCAATAGTAGTCACCTGGGCAGCCTGGTTCACCTTTGCTTTGTTCTTGACGATCCTTCCAGTCTTGATCTGGTTCTTGGCTAATTTGGCTTGCTGGCGGGCTAACTGTTTCTGCGCAGCAGGATCTAAGCTAGCTTGAATTAGAGAACCTGGAACTGGTGGTTGGAAATTGGAAGGGTTGCTTGGTAGTGGTCCAGAATTGCTGGATGCTGATGGTTGTGGATTGGTTGATGATGAATGTTGTGGATGGTTGGAAATTGGTTGCGGATGGGTTGATGTTGAAGGTTGCGGATGGCTAGATGTTGAAGGTTGCGGATGGCTAGATGTTGAAGGTTGCGGATGGCTAGATGTTGAAGGTTGTGGATGGCTAGATGTCGAAGGCATTTGATGACTCAGCTGCTGAAGGCTTGGTAGAGGATTTGAACGCCTAGACCCAGAAGAGATAGAAGGAACCAAACGAATTGGAGGCCTTAACGTTCCAGTTTCTGGTTTGTTTTTCTTCAAGGTTCCAATTCCTGACGTTTTACTCTTAGAGGTTCCAGCTGCTGGCGTTGGTCTGACATTACCAAGTCGCTCAAACCGATCGCCTCTTGGAGGAGGTAAAGGCGAACGATTTCTTGGTAAGTATGACGGAGTTGGCAATGGCAAAGGTCGAAAAGGAGTCGGTCCAATTGGAGTTGGAGTTCTGCTGGAAAATTGAGAATTCGGAGGGTTGTAGGGCACCACTGCGTTACTTGTAGGTCGACGATTTGCTGGATCATTCCTAGGACTTGGACTTCTGGATCTCCTGGTGAAATTTCATTATCAGTTTCTAAAGCTTTTGATGCTCAAAGAAGAGTATTTAGGTACTTACGACTTATCCTTGCCAAATTTGAAAAACTGGCGACTGGCAAGAGCTTCATGAAGCAGTGAAGCCACCAGCAACCCAACGATCAGATGCCACTTCATGGTATTCAACACCTGCGATTGTAGTGTTACTAAACCTCACTGTGAAATGATAATGTTTAAGCTAGGCTGGAGTTATATTGGGCGATTCCGTCGAAATTGAAAACATCCATTAGCTTCGATGATGTCAGTGGAATTTCCGATCTTAATTAGTTGTAATTAACTGCTCTTAAAAGCAGGCTTGAGTGCCATTAAGGTAAAAAACAAAGAGGGTTTTCCGGGAATTATAAAAAAATAGAAATACCAGCTTAGCGAAGAGGTAATTAGTTTTTTTGTTCTTTTCATAGTCGTTTAAGGTGCACAAAGCCCTTTTTGAGGCAACCTTACATTATATGCTATGCTCGTCTAACGCATGCTTCCAAAAGGATCCGTTTTGAGTAAATCCAGGACTATCTGCAAGCCGTTTGTTTTTTAGGGTGTTCTTCGATTTAAAATAAAGTCGATAATTAATTTATGAACAACTTTTAGTATACTGACTAATTCTTTCTATAAAATGTACATATATGACATCAAACATGAACAGGCATGATTAGATTTGACGTATTATCACTTTAAACATGATCATGCATGACCAAACATGATCATACATGACCAAACACGACCATGCATGACTAAACATGGTCATAAGTGGACAAACATGATCGTGTATGACTAAGACATGATCATGCATGACCAAACATGGTCAGGCATGCACAAACATGATCATGTTTAATTTAAGGCCTGATCATACATATATAGGCATGACCAGGTCTGACATATGACTGCTTTAGACATGATCATGCATGTCCAGACATGATCATTCATGACTAAGACATGATCATGCATGATCATGTCTAATTCTTGGCCTGATCATACATGATCAGGCTTGACGTATTACTACTTCAGACATGATCATGCATGAAAGAGCATGATCATGTCCAATTTCAGGCCTGATCACACATGAACATGAACATGAAGCATTTTTTCCCGAATATATGTTCAAAGTTCCCTTAGCTCAATAAAATCTTATAAAGAATAAATCATCTTCATGTCCTCGTTCTCAGTATTTAGCGTCTTAGAATCTGGTGGACAATTCATAAGATGGAAGTTGAAGTCGTAGCAGAGCCTGATTTCACTCAGCCAGAGTTCGCTTTTTCTCTGCAAGTAACATACATTTCAATATACCAAGTAAAATTTTTATAAATTAGCATAATCATGATAATAGAAATACTTACTGGATGGTCAATAGGCTCGAGGGTAACCCTATGCCCTAAAATCCTTGAGATCTCATCATGCATTTCTCTTTATCTCTTAGTCATCTCTTTCTATTAGTCATCTCTTTCTTAGCCCTGAAGTTAGCGGCAGTAAGCTTAGTTTGAACATTAGCTTGTTTAAAAAGTTCCAAGCCCTTTAAGAAGTACGATTGAACATTTCTCATATGAGGTGACCTTGCAGCACAAGTGCCATGTTTATCCCACTCATGCCTCCACAAGGCTTGATGGGTCATGGGACTTCCATTAACTGAGAACCATCTATCCTCCAGAGCGTCCTGTATAGGTAAGACCTGATTTGGATCATAGGGTATTTTCAAATTGCATTGCCTTGGATGCTTCATGTAGGTTTTCAATGAAGGCCACATTCCATGAATGCCCCACTCTGGTTTATTAATCGGAGGGACAGGGCTAAATCGCCTGATTTTCATCGCAGGTCCCCAAGAGAGTGACAAAACGAAAAAGTCGAAGCACGCTTCAGGTGGAGCATTTTTATCCTTGCAAGTTCCAATATTGGCATTGGTCTGCTGAAGCGCAGCTTGTGCGTAAGCTTGGTTTTTGTTGATTCTGTCTTGCTTCGCTTGCGCCTTTGCCGCTTTCAAGACTGCTCGGGATCCTGGTGCTGGAGCAGCTCCTGCTTGGACGAGAGCAGCTGGAGCTGGTGGTTGAGACCCTGAAGGTCCAGGTACAGGATTGCCAACTTGAGCTGGTGGTTGGGACCCTGAAGGTCCAGGTACAGGATTGCCAACTTGAGCTGGCGGATTGGTAGTTGAAGCCGGTGGTGGATTCACTGGCGGATTATGAACTGGAGGCGGTGAAGGGAACCGATTCGAAGGTAGAGGTGGTGGATTCCGTGACGGATTACGAACTGGAGGTGGTAGATTGCCACTTCGAGTTGGAGATCGTGAATTCCTTGCACTAGTCGCCAGCTGTTGAAGTGTTGGTCGTGGAGGATTATCCACTGAGCGCCTCCGAACAATCTGACCAGGTCTAGTAGTTCTACCAGTTGGTTGGTTAACAGATGTCGTTTGCTCAATTGGGAATTGATTTTGAATCCCGGTCTTCGATCCTTCAGGTATGATTGGGTTTGCAGAGTTGCCTGATTGTGGTACTGATGATGATGGTCGGCGAGAAACTGGTGATAACCGGAGTCGCTCAAAGCGAGATGATGATGATGATGATGATGATCTTGGAGTTGTCGCAGGACGAGATGATGCTTCTGGAGATACTGATCTAAAGCGAGATCTCTAAAATTCGAAGGCCTTTACTTCAGAACTTGTTGGTCGGCGATTAACCGGATGATTTCTAGAAGTCCTAGGAAGTCTGTTGATTAAAAAAACGATTCTTGATACATAAATAACAGAATTAACTGAATACAATGATGAGGTTAACATCTGGATGGAGAACAGGACAATAAAAATTGATTCGAAGTTTCTAATAAATAACTTACGGTTTACTTCGGCCAAAATTAAAAGATCCTCGTCTTCTTCCCGCCAAAGTTACATCGAGGAACAAAATTAGAACAATAAAAACTCCAACAATTAAATGACACTTCATTTTAAAATTTTACGCAGGCGTAAAGTTGTTTTGCTGATTAATAAAGAAAAAGTATTCTTTACGTAGATTCAAGAATAAAATACTATGTTTGCAAGAAAAATTAAATTTTCTGAAAATTGGTGATGTTCTGAAGTGAATTATTTGATCTATAACTGCTCTTTAATGATTAGACATCTTGATCTAATCAATATTCAAGAAAATAAAGATTCATGACCTTTACTAGTATCAACATTGATAAAGGACCCCTTCTACTCTAATTCCTACTCATTGTTGTGAATTTCCGAGTTATATTCTTCAAAAAAAATTAGAATCTCTGCTTAGTATAGATGGAATTAAAAATAAACTCAATAGATGGCGCTGCAAAGATCAATTGATGGAATCGTGTTGGTGGCTTACTTGTAGGAAAACTTATAACAATTAAAAAGCAGGCATAACCATGAATGATCACATGATCAGGTTTGAAGTGTTAAACGCTGCAGATATGATCATGCCTGAAGTATTAAAAACAGAAATTACAATATTATTTTAGAATTGAAAAGGATACATAAGGATTAAGCATTTTTGAATTTTCTTTTATTCTTTTGAATTTTTAGCGAGAACATAAATTGCAATATGTCTGATCATTTTTTTCCCGAGTATAGCGCGACCCAAATGCCAAAATGGCGTATTGCAGCAGCTAGATAGTAAGGGTTTTATGCCAAAAGGGCGTATAAATAAATATGCGCCCTTTTGGCATTTGGGTCGCGATATGTTCAAAGTTCCCTTAGGTAAAGAAAAACTTATAAAGAATAAGTTATCATTAATTCATCCTGCTCAGCTAACTTTGACGAGGTATGTTCTGGACAATGTATAACATTCAATTGAAGATTGTAGCAGAGCCTTATTTCTTTCAGCCAGAGCTTGCCTGTTTTCTGCAAGTAACATACATTTCATTACACCAAGTGAAATTTTGATAAAAATTATCATAGAACGTTATGCCCTAAAATCTGCGAGATTCGTTGACGCATCTCTCCGTTGTTCATCACTATCTTAGGCGAGAAGTTTGCGTCACTAAGTTTAGTGTGAACATTGGCATCGTAGAAAAGTTTCAAGCTCCATTCAAAGTATAGTTTAACAGTATTCATCTTCAAGGCAGCCTTGAAGCACATCTGTCATGATCATCCCATTCATGCTTCCAAAATTCCATGTTGATGTTAGGGTACCCTTTAAGTGCGACCCAGTTATTCTCCAGAAGGTTCTCTATAGATGAGATATATTCCGGCTCAAAGTTTTTTTCTGTCAAATTGCAGGCCGTTGGAACACGTCTGTAGTCACTCAATGCAGGCCACAGTCCATGAATGCTCCACTCTGCTTTATTAATCGGAGACTCAGTAGCATATCGAAAGACTCTCGGGTGGGGGCCCCAAGAAAGTGCAAGAATAAAAATTTCGAAGTACTCATTAGCTGGAGCGTTATCATCCGCGCAAGATAAACGCTTGTTATAGACCTTCTTGCGCGGACGTAGTTTCTTAGTTCCGTCTTTGCGGACTTTGTCTTTCTTATTTTCCGTCTTTAAATCGCTTTGTCGGCTGCTCGGGATCCTGGTACTGGAGCACGTCCTGCTTGGACGAGAGCAGCTGGAGCTGTTGGTTGAGACCCTGAAGGTCCAGGTACAGAATTGGCTTCAGCTTCAGCTCGCGGATTGGTAGTTTGACGGATTCGTGATGGACGAGCTAGATGAATTTGATTGAACTCATACGAAGGTAGAGGTGATGGATTCGCTTGCGGATTCTTAACTGGAGGTGGTCGATGGCGATCTTTGGGTGAAAATCGTGAATGCGTTGGATTGTTATGCAGCTCTTCGAGAGTTGGTGGTGGGCGTTCAGTCGCTTCGCGAATCTTATAAAAACGTGGTCCATTTATTCTATTATTAGAACGTCCGTCAACAGATCTCGATTGCTTAATTGCAAATTCTTTTGCAGTATTCTGGATATTTAAATTTCGGTTTTCAATCGTGGTCCGTGATGTTCCAGGTCTTGGGTTTGCGGAGTTGCCTGGTTGTGGTACTGATGATGATGATGATGATGATGATGATGATGATGATGGTTGGAGTCGTTGAGAGCTAGAAGATGATGATGATGATGATGCTTGTGGTACTGATGATGATGATGGTGATGATAATGATGATGGGCGAGAATTTGGTGATAATCGGAGTCTTCGAAAGTGAGACGATGATGATGATGATGATGATGCTGATGATGATGTTGGAGCTGGCGCAGCGCGAGAATGTGATGCTTCTGGAGATACTGGTCTAAACTGAGAATTCTGAGGGCTGAAGCGCCTTACTTCAGGACTTGGGGATCGGCGATTATCCGGATGATTTCTAGAACTCCTAGGAGGCCTGTTGATTAAAAAAAATGATTCTTGATACATAGAATAATAGAATTAACTGAATACAATGATTAAATGTAAACATCTGGATGGAAAACAAGACAGTAAAAATTGATTTAAAGTTTTTAATATATAACTTGACTTACGATTTACTTTTACGACGAGTATTAGAAGACCCCCCTCCTCGTCCAGCGAAAGTTTCATCGAGAAACAAAGTTAGAACAATTAAAACTCCAACAACTAAATGATACTTCATTTTAAAATTTTTAAGTATTTTTCATGTAGATTCAAGAATAAAATACTATGTTTGCTAAAAAAAATTAATTTTTCTTAAACTTGGTGTTGTTGACAAGTGGATTATTCTATCTACGACTACTCTTAAATGGTTAGACTCATCTTAATCTCATCAATATTCAAATAAATGAAGATTCATGACCTTGCCAATGACCTTTACTAATCAACATTGATAATGGACCCCTCCTTCTCTAGTTTCTGCTCGGTGCTGTGAATTGCCGAATTATATTCATCGAAAAAATTAAAATCTCTGCTTACTATGAATGGAGTTAAAAATAAACTCAACAAATGGCCTTGCAAAGATCAATTAAAGCAATCGTGTTATGGCTTACTTGGAGTCACAAAAGGGTATTATTAGAGTTTTCGAGAAGTTTTTGAAGAGTTTTTTCGGAGTTGCTATGGAGTTTTTGTCGATGTTTTGCAGAGCTTTATAAGAGTTTTGCTGGTGTTTTTTCGGAGTTTTGGTAGTATTATTGTGGAGTTTAATCGCGATTGATAATACTTCCCGGCATGAAAATTAATTTTGGTTTCACAAAGATGACTATAAATCATTTTTCAGTTACGGTGTACTTTTTATTAATTAATTTATTTATTTATTTATTTACAAGTTCAAATATAATTATCTATCCAGAATATATGTTATTTTATAAATATATTATAAAGTTTATAATTCAATAGAACATTTTTGAATAATCTGGGAAAAAATGATCAAGCCTGATCAGACATAAATTTCAGACCTGATCAGATATAAAAAATAAGTGGGTATATGATCATGTCTGAAATATTTTATGCTTTAGATTTGATCATGCATGAACAAGCATGATCTTATCTGAGATCAGGCATGAAAAACCATGACCATGGATGATCATATCATAAAGGTTAAAATTGAATCATTATAAAGAATTCGAATTATCATTTCGTTATATTAATCCAAGATTGTTATCAGTTATTCAAACAAAAGCAATTGACGCAAAGCCTTCGGGCTAGGATTGAAAATCATAGTCCCCCCAAATCTTGGATTTGAAGTCAATAAGTCGATAATTCCGGTGCTGGAGCAGCTCCTGCTTGGACGAGAGCAGCTGGAGCTGCTGGTTGAGACCCTGAAGGTCCAGGTACAGGATTGCCAACTTGAGCTGGCGGATTGGTAGCTGCAGCTGGTGGTCGATTATAAACTGGAGGCGGTGTAGGGAACCGAAGTGAAGGTAGAGGTGGTGGATTCCGTGACGGATTACGAACTAGAGGTGGTGGATTGCCACTTCGAGTTCGAGATCGTGAATTCCTTGCACTAGTCGCCAGCTGTTGGAGCGATGGTCGTGCCCTAACGTGGTGCCTCCGAGTAACCAAACTAGATCTAGAAGCTGTACCCGAAGTTGGAGGTAGGTGAGCGATACCAGGCTGCACAGCTGGGAGTGGGTTCGTCGCTGTTGGAATATATGGGTTTTGGGTACGATACGTGTTCCTCGATCCTCCAATTCCGGTTGACGTCGAAGGGTTGCTTGATGATGGTGGTGGTGTTCTCGTTCGTGTTGGGCGAGAAACGGATGATAATCGGAGTCTTTCAAAGCGAGAAGAAGGTGATTGTGGAGGTGGCGCGGAAAGAGATGGTCTTGCTGATGGAATTGGTCTGAATACTGAAGTTCGAGGTTTGTAGGACGTCACTGAGGTACTTGTAGGGCGACGATTCGCTGGATTGTTCTGAGGCTTTGAGCTTTTAGGAATTCTGTTAACAAAGAAAATTTTCTGTTAGATTCAATCTGCCCTATTAAAAAAAATCCATATAGGAAAGTATGGATTTCTATAACCATATGGGAATCCATCCGAAAACGCCATGTGGGAATCCAGGCTGGTTTTCTATATGGATTTTTTTGTTAGGTTGGTGAATAAATCCGCAAACTTACCCTTTACTTCGAGGCTTAGCTCTTGGTGGCTTAGCTAGAATTTCTTCGGGGATGAAAGCTGCTATGAGTAAAACTACAGCGATTATATACCACTTCATTTTAGATTTAATACTTTATTTAATTGTGCAATTACATTCCACACGCGATACTTTAGTAGAATAATAAGGTAAGAAATGAGGATTCGCTTCTTATAATTGATAGGAATGACATCCGCTTTAAGGTTAATTTAGGAGGTGGTGATAATAATTTTATTCTTACACTTTCAATTACGGATTAAAGTGTTCTAATAATACTCTGTACGTCAACGTTTAATTATATCGAATGACGCCCATGTTTTATAAGTCAAATATGCCGGGAGGTATTTTATACAAATTAACGAATAGCATTTCTTAGAATTTTAAAGGTTGAGTGGCTGTAGAAGATATCGTTCTACATTATTAAGCTTGTTATAGTTATCGGTGTTTGATTAAATTATTTTGAGACGATAAGATAAGTGTTTGACGTCAATCTTATTCATTAGTGGGGAAAAATATTATAGAAATTTTGTAATGCAACTAGAAAAAACATTGTTGAAATTTTAATAGTCAATTGTACACATTTTTAGTTTGAAAAAAAAAACTAGCTCTGACCAGGATTCGAACCCTAGACTGTTCGAACATAAGAAATATTATTTAAGTAGGTATCTAACTACAGAAGATTCAGATTTTGAACGGAATCTGACGTCAGTTTTTGAATGATGTCTTTTTTAAATATTTGTAAACGTGTTTCTTAAGATCGAATTGACGATTATAGAAAAGTATGATTGCATGCGAGTAAGTGCAAATTGTATTCGTTTCTTATGAATTTAAGTTGAACGACGACGACGTAAGAGAGTAAAAAACTAATAAATCGCGGGTGAAATTTTATTAGTTGTTGATAACGTGAAGAATAACTTTTGAAGACTTATAGAGTCATGTGGGGCATGTCTGCGCACTTAAACATTCAAACTAGTGTCAAAATTAAACGATAAGCATGAAAGGAAAATAAAAATATGTATCCGATAGATTGTTTATTCAGGTAATAATTAAATTAAAAAATAAAGTATAAAACTTTAACACTTTGGAAAAAAAAACGGATTAATCCGAATGATTCTAAATGCGCACACTTACCCCGTACTATGGGTAAGTGTGCGCACTCGTGGGGGGTTAATTTGCGCATCTAAGGAAACTAAATGGATTTTCGATGCCCTAAACAAACTCATTTTAATATATTACTTAGATAACGTTATTGAGATATAACATAACTATGGCCAGGGACTTCGTATGGAAGGGGTAACGCACGAGCATTTGTTTTAATCAATTGTTTTACCCCTTCCATACGAAGTCCCTGATCCTAAACATAACTTTATATGATATGCTAAATAAAAAGCTCAAATAAGAACTAATAGTTCAAATTTCTTTAATTAATATATTTTTCCAGTACAAGCGAATATAATATTCCTGTGAATAATGAGTATTGATGACTGATGAGACAGGAATATATGGCAAAGTCAGAGTTCCGATTGATATAACAGCTGCTAAATCAAACATTATTTTTCATGAATATGGAGTAACGGATTAGATCACCGGATTATCATTAGGCTTTTCCTCTGTTTGCTGAAAAATATAAATTTTATTGATTAAGGTATTTAAACAAATTGGCGTAAATTGAACAACTTGTAGGAAGTAGAGCTATAATAATCTTTTTCAAGGCTTGAGCAAATCTGGTCTCAATTTCGATAGTTGTTAGTGTCTTTTTCTACCTATGGATCTTGCCTTAGATACTTGTAGCAAATTCAATTGACAAGTCTTGAACAAGCCTTGTACAAGAACTTTCGGCCAGATTATAGCTCAACAATTGTGTAAGAAAATTGAGAAAATCTGAAGATGCTTATCGATAAACTAACTATATCAATTCTTGAGAAAGACTGACACCAGAAGCATGCTGAATATATTTGTGCAAGACTTGCTCAAGATCTGCTCAAGATCAAATGTTTTCGAATGACCGTTCTTATCATTCTACCCCTCCTATATTTACAATAGGATCAGTGGATCTCATTCAGCTTAACCTTTTAGAGTACAGACCTACTGTTTTATCGATCAAGACAAAATTATTTTAAAATGACCACCACTGAATCAATACATCTTCAAGTAGTTGTCGGGGAAAAAGTGCTATAAAATATATAATGCATGATGCATCTTGAGCAAATCTTGAGCAAGTCACGCTTCAACATTTGCTGTTAGTTTTTGGTTGACATATGCTTTAGAAATGAACAAATTACTGAGAATTACGGATCTTGAGCAAATCTTGAGCAAGTCATGAGTAAGTAAGTGTCTGTTGTGAGTTTCTGATTCAAAAAATCCGTCAGAAAGTTTTTCAATGCACCTTGCATTAGACTTGTCTCATATTCTTGCACAAGATATCTTGAGCTAGTTATATATAATATAAATCTTGAAGCAGTTTTTTCTACATGAACTTGAGCAAGACCCATATGTAGAAAAAGACACTAGCAACTGGGGATTTTGCTCAAGACACTGGCACTTGAATCTTGCTCTAGCACATATGTTACTTATGTTTGATCTGACGTAAGATTTCAAGATTGGAGTGGATTCAATTAAATAAAGAATCTAATGCTTACGTGGTATCTGGCGAACGCCTAAAGCATAAACTATATTCTTGTCCTTATTACTAGGGTTCAACGACTTTGCATCTGTTGGACAATCAATAAGATGGAAGTCGTGGCTGTAGCAGAGCCTTATTTCACTCAGCAAAACTTCTTTTGTTCTCTGCAAGTAACATAAATTTCAGTACACTTAGTGAAATTTTGATAAATTACCATAATGATGATCATAGAAATTCTTACCGGATAAGAAATATAGTCAAGAGTAACCCTATGTCCCAAAATTCTTGAAATCTCATCATGCATTTTTTCATTAGTCATTTCTGTTCTAGCCCTAAAGTTTGCGGCATTAAGCTTAGCTTGAACTTTGATTTGGTGGAAAAGTTCCAAGCCCTTTTCAAAGTATTGTTTAACACTTTTAATCTGAGGCGATCTTGCAGCACAAGTGCCATGTTTGTCCCACTCGTGCCTCCAAAAGGCTTGATGGGTCATGGGACTTCCATTAGCTGAGAACCATATGTCCTCCATCTCATCCCGTATATGTGAGATCTGGCTTGGATCATAGGGTATTTTCAAATTGCAATGGTTTGGATGCTTGCCGTAGTTCCTCATAGCGGGCCACAATCCATGAACACCCCACTCAGCTTTATTGATCACATTACCAGTAATGTCAAGTCGCCTGACTTGCATCGTGATCCCCCAAGACACTGAAAGAATGTAAAAGTCGAAGCACGCGCTAGCTGGAGCAGTTGGATCCTTGCAAGTTCCCGCAACATCATTGACCTGCTGAAGCGCAGCTTGTGCATTAGCTTGGCTCTTCGCGATTCTATTCGCTTTCTCTTGCTTCTTTTGTGCTCTATGCGCAGCTTTGGATCCTGGTGCTGGTGCAGCTGCTACTTGAACGAGAGCCTCTGGAGCTGGTGGTTGAAAAACGGGACCAGGTTCTGGATTGTTAACTGGAGTTGGTGGGCGGTTAGCCGCCGGATTGTTAGCGTTAGTTGGTGGTGGACTGGCTGGCCGATTAGGAACTGGACGTGGTGTACTCGAAGGCGTTTTGCTAACCGGTTGTTTAGATTGTGATTTTTTTGCAGATTCATACAGCTGCTTGATCGATGGTTTCAGGCCGGGACGACTAGAGCGCTTGTGGATAATCGAACCAGAAACAGAAACTCTACCAGGAATAGTAGGTTTAATGATAGTCAGCTGCTTATTAGGTTGATATTTGTTTAGCTTATTCCGAATATTTGACCATCGTTCTTCAGACGTAGTTCTTGATCCTCCGGTTTTGGTTGACGTTGAAGGGTTCTCTGACTGTGATGATGATGGTCGAGGAGAAGGTGATAATCGGAGTCGTGAAAAGCGAGAAGACAATGATGATTGAGCAGCTGGGGCAGGGCGAGATGGTGCTGATGATGAAACGTCTTTAAAGAGAGATTTTTTAGGTTTGAACGGCGTCACTGCAGTACTTGTAGGGCGACGATTTGCTGGATTGTTCTTGGATTTGGAGACTGCTACTGTTCTGTTAGTGAGAAAAAGGTTTTTAGATTCTAACATCTGGTAGGGTAAATGCACCAATTATTGACCGATTAAGGTTTTCTTTTTCTGTACTAAGCTATAAAAAATCTATTAACCTACTAAAAAAAATTTGTAATGGATTTTATTAAAGTTAAATACTTAATTAATAATAATTAATAACTATTTATAATAAAAATTAACAAAATTATATTAATTTTGTTATTTGAATGTTGAAATACTAAAATCACCAATTATTGACCGAAGAAACCCAATAAATGACCGACCGTTCTCTAATTAATTGACCGCTCAAACAATTATAAGTAATTTTGTAAACTACATGTATGTAATTAAATTTATGCAGTACTTTTCAAGTATTAACGACATCTTTAACAAAACTAAACATACAATATAATTTTAAATCGTACTTTTTTATAAAATAATATAAATAATAGCAATAATTAACATAAAGTCACATTTTTTTAGGTCACAAATAATCACAAATTCATTTTGATGACGATAATTCTTTGTGATTCACTTGAAATTTTTTTATTCTTTTCCTTCTTTTTTTCAATTAAAGCTTTTTTTCTAGCTTGTAACTCTTTTTTATTTTTTTAATTGCTTAGCAATTTTTTCTTCTAATAATTCGTTCTTTGATATGACCGTTCACTAAAAAAATTACAACAAAATAAAATTTAATAATGAAAAAAGATTTTAAGTATTATTTTAATTATAAATATACATTTTATAATGATTATTTTTATATTTACAAAATATTGAATGACTAAAGTACTTTAAACACTTGACAGATTTAATTTTGAAGTTAAGAATAAGTTAGTATTATAAATATACGGTGATTAATTGGATTGTGATAAAATCAGAGGGTCTAATAAATGACCGAATGAATTTTTTACTGGGTAAAGAGCTTCTGACGGATCCAATAGTTGACCGGTCTTAAAATAATATTAAAACTTATAATTTAACTTTATTTTTTCAAAAAAGTTGGAATCTGATCTTTAATTAACATAATAAAACTAAAATATTTTATATCATGCCGATAAATATTACTAAATTAATGATGAAATGCTCTCACTCTCCTATTGTACGCTAGTTATTTTTGACCGCTTTATGACTGGTTGCGTTGTAAACAAACTCAGAATATCTTTTTAAAGCTATAATCACTGTGCAATTAATTGTAATAAAACTAAAATATTTGATATTGTGCCGATAAATATCACTAAATTAATTATGAAATGCACTCACTCTCCAATTGTACGGTAGTTATTTTTGACCGCTTTATGGCTGGTTGCGTTGTAAACAAACTCAGAATATTTTTTTAAATCTATAATCACTGCGCAATTAATTGCGTAATTTTTTATTATGATGATTAAATGCCATATTGTTTTATTTTAATACTTTAAGAAAAAAAAACCCTTGTAAAATATTAATTAATTAACTTTTTTATACATCGGTCAACTAATTGGTGACCGGTCAGCAACTGGTGCATTTACCCTAAATCAATTATTACACTTACACTTTAGTTCTATTCGGCCTGTATTTTGGTGGTTTAGCCAGAATTTCTTCGGAGAAGAAAACGGCTACTATTACAACCGCGGCGATCAAATGCCACCTCATTTTAAATTCAACTTTGGATTTTGCAAGGAAATCAACGGGCTCTAAGTAGAATACTTGTAATTAAGATGAAATATGTTTCTACACTAAATAATAATGTTTTATGCGACGGGGATTTAGAAGGTGGTGATAACTTTTTTTTTTTGTTCTTTAACTAATTAAATCGCTCTAATAATATGAAGGACATCATCGCTTAATAATCAATTGACAATTCTGAAGTGTCAAAAACGCCTCAAGGTATATTCTGTTAAATTCATATACGTGGCTTACATTTGGAAGTAGCGCATTGGATTTTATAACACTGAAATTTTAAGAGTCAAGTATATATGAAGAATAAGTTTATAAGCTTATTAACGGTATTTAATTGATTTTTACAGTCGCGATAAGATACGTTTGACGTCAATACCATCAAATAATTGGTAGAATAATAATATAAATTATAATTGTAGACTCTGATGAAATTTTAAGCAAAAATTTTGTTATTTACAATTTCAATATTTAGATTTTTAAATTTGGCATCAGTTTTTATCAAAATTGTTGAACGCATTTCTTCTAAAGATTATATCCAAAACAATTTGATCTTAACTAATGATGTCTTGCTAATAACGTTTATAAAAAATGTTTTCAGAATTTTTTCAAATTTTTTTATCCAACCAAAACTACGAATTAAAAAAAATGGCTATAACTTTTTAAAAATTCAACTTATTGAGTCGTTTTTTTTCTTCAAAAAAATTTTTTTTTAATTTACTTTTCTAAAAAAAATATTTTTTTTAATTTTTGGAAAAAATAAAAATTTTTTTATTTTTTTATTATAGGGTAAATGCACCAGTTGTTGACCGGTCACCAATTAGTTGACCGATGTATAAAAAAGTTAATTAATTAATATTTTACAAGGGTTTTTTTTTTCTTAAAGTATTAAAATAAAAATATATGGCATTTAATCATCATAATAAAAAATTACGCAATTAATTTGGCAGTGATTATAGCTTTAAAAAAATATTGTGAGTTTGTTTACAACGCAACCAGCCATAAAACGGTCAAAAATAACTACCGTACAATTGGAGATTGAGTGCATTTCATCATTAATTTAGTGATATTTATCGGCATGATATAAAATATTTTAGTTTTATTATGTTAATTAAAGATCAGATTCCAACTTTTTTGAAAAAATAAAGTTAAATTATAAGTTGTAATATTATTTTAAGACCGGTCAACTATTGGATCCCGTCAGAAGCCCTTTACCCAGTAAAAAAATTCATTCGGTCATTTATTAGACCCTCTGATTTTATCACAATCCAATTAATCACCGTATAATTATAATACTAACTTCTCAACCTCAAAATTAAATCTGTCAAGTGTTTAAAGTACATTAGTCATTCAATATTTTGTAAATAAAAAAATAATCATTTTAAAGAGTATATTTATAATTAAAATAATACTTAAAATATTTTTTGATTATTAAATTCAATATTTTGTAAATGTAAAAATAATCATTATAAAATGTATATTTACAATTAAAATAATACTTAAAATCTTTTTTGATTATTAAATTTTATTTTGTTGTAATTTTTTTAGTGAACGGTTATATCAAAGAACGAATTATTAGAAGAAAAAATTGCTAAGCAATTAAAAAAATAAAAAAGAGTTACAAGCTAGTAAAAAAGCTTTAATTGAAAAAAAGAAGAAGAATAAAAAAAATTTCAAGTGTATCACAAAGAATTATTGTCATCAAAATGAATTTGTGATTATTTGTGACCTAAAGAAATGTGACTTTATGTTAATTATTGCTATTATTTATATTATTTTATAAAAAAGTACGATTTAAAATTATATTGTATGTTTAGTTTTGTTGAAGATGTCGTTAATACTTTAAAAGTACTGCATAAATTTAATTACATACATGTAGTTTACAAAATTACTTATAATTATTTGAGCGGTCAATTAATTGGAGAACGGTCGGTCATTTATTGGGTTTCTTCGGTCAATAATTGGTGATTTTAGTATTTTAAGTTTCAAATAACAAAATTAATATAATTTTGTTAATTTTTATTATAAATAGTTATTAATTATTATTAATTAAGTATTTAACTTTAATAAAATCCATTATAAATTGGTTTTAGTAGGTTAATAGATTTTTTATAGCTTAGTACAGAAAAAAAAAACCTTAATCGGTCAATAATTGGTGCATTTACCCTATTAAACTTTGAAATTTTCTGCAAATCCTCAAATTTTTTCAGAGTGATGTTTTTTCGATTTATATTTTTTTGATGCACAAAAAAAGGGCTTGGGTATAATTATAAATAAATTTTTCTCTTCGATAGTATAGTAGTCAGTATCCCCTTACAACACCCCCTTAAATATTAAAACTTTTATTGGTCCATATCTTACAAATACAAGTAACATAAAAAATAGAAATGTACACTGATAAAATTCATGATTGCAATCTTCAAACATTCTTCCAAAACTCTTTTTGTCACCTAGCCTGACAACCTTCCATCACAATTTTATCATAAATGCTCTCCCAAATGAGGCCATCTCCATCAGGTTTGTGTGTCGAGGGCATCAAGATTCGCCACCAGCTGCGTCCTCTTAGGCCCAGAAAAATTTTCCAGTTCTTCCTTGGCCCGAAGTCATACGGGTTCTGATAATCCTTCCCCAAGCTTTTGTACTTTTTGCGCTCGGTAGCGTTGATGCGAGCTTCAATGCTGGTTTCTCCTCTTGCAATTAATCCAGCGTGCCAGAAAGTTAGAGCACCTAAGGCAGCAAAAGTAGCTACGCAGATCAACGCCGCAAAGAGGATCAATCGCCGTCTCAATTCGTGTTCTTTGATTTCTTCATTTTGACGAGCGATTTCTGATAGTTCTTCTGCACTCAAATGATCCATAGACTCCGTCTAAAATCAATTAAATATATTATTAATTAATAAAATAAGAAAATAATATAAAATTGCTTACCACTGGAATTATTTCTGAATTGTTGATCCTCACAGGATGGCCATGCAGATCCGGATCTTGGGCTGGAAAATACTCCTGATATGCTATTTCAACGCCAAACAGCATCAAGAAGACAACACCTAATACGGTGAAGGCCATGTATTGCAAAAAATGACGGTGGTTGTAGTGCCCCACGCAATTGTTCAGCCAAGCTGGTTTAAAATTAAGGAACAAACTCCTTAAAGTAGATTTCAATAAAATTTAAACAATAAACAGGAATTGTAAATGGAAAAAGGATACGACAGTGGTGGTCCATTTTTAGAATACATCTGTTGCATACAGAGCAATGATGCGTACGAGGAGGTTTTGGACTGATGCATTTTTTGCAAATACTGACCGCTTCAGGAATTAAAATTCCAGAGGGTGGATATCCAGCTGGGACGTTAACTCCCATGTAGTAGTGAAACAAGACATTCATTAGTATCCAATTGCCGATTATCATCAAGACACATGTCATCAATGGGCTCTTTTCCCACCAGTAAGGAAATCCGATATAATAAGCGATGTAAACGATTATCGCGGTTAATACTGATACTGTAAAGACTAGAAGCTGAAAGTTATAATTTTGAATTAATAAAACACTTTTTAAAATTATTTTAAGTGTTTTAATACATGACTTTAACGTTAAAAAGCTTGAATTTTTTTTTTTTTACCTAAAATACTTATCAATATTATACAAAATTTTGAATTTTTATGGATTTAAAAAATTTTGAATCAAATTGATTGTAAAATTGTGGTAATTACTACACATTATTTTTATTATTGATTTATATTATCAGTTATTAAATTAGAAATAAAAAATATTTTTAAATTTTCAAGTTTTTTACAAGTGAATTTTTTTTTTAATTTTTTCAACAAACAAAAATGTAATTATTAGAAAAAAAACTTACTGGACCTAATACCGCTGTAAAATTATTTACAAACCAAAAAATAGGTTCCATTAAGGTATCGCAAGCATACCCCCAATCTAAAAATTCGTTGTAAAATAAACTCAAAAATGTTATTTTGAGTCTGTACCATTTTTCACCAAAATACAATCTGAAAAAAAAATAATTAGTTAATAAAAATTAATTAATCAAATGAATAATAATTTTTTTAATTTTTTTAACAAATAAATAATGGCAAAAAAAATTGACCTGCAAAAATTAAAAGTACAAATTTTTAAAAATAATTTCTTATTTTTTTAATGATACTTAGCAGAAATTTGACAATTATTGATTTTTTAATTAATAAAAATAAGTAAAAAAATATTATTTAAAAATTATGCAATTCAAATTTTTTCTAATAAATTTTTTTCAATAAAAAAATTCTTATAATATTTTAATTAAAATTTTTCATATTAATTTAATTATTATAAAAATAAAAAAAATTGACAATAACTCTTTTAATTTCACTTTATTTTAAATAATACGTAATAATAATAACATATAAACAAAAGTTGATTTTTTTAAAGGTTAAAAAATTTATTTATCTAATTTTTAATAAAAAAAAACTTACCTCACGCGTTTTGGTACTCTAATTAAATTCCATATCACTCTTGTAATCATTTTATTTAATTATTTATCAACTAATCACCATTTTTAACTCTTAAATATATAAAATTTTTAGTCTAAATAAATAATTATTTTTAGTTTACCAACACAGAAAAGACAACCTCAAAATTTATAATTTTGCGCGGAAATATTTAAATATTTTTTTTTACTTTTAAATTTAATTTTATATTTTAATTTTTTCAACAATTATTTCTATTAATTCTTTAGTTAATTTCTAATTAATTTTTTTGTTTTAAAAAATTGTAATTTTTAAAAATTGAATTTTAAATTTTTCAAATTTCGCGCCAATTTTTAAAAATTGAAACAAAATATAATTAATAGAAAAAAACCATTAATTTTTATAAAATATAATTATTAATAATTGATTTTAATTTTTTTTATTAATTTAAGAAAAGAAAATCAACAAATATTTTGACATGCGCAGTGCGCACTGCGCAATGCGCGATGCGCAGTAGTATTTTTCATGCGCAGTAAATTTGCGCTCTAGCTCTAACCTAAAAAGTAAATTAAGTAAATAAAGTAAATAAAACACTCCAAAAAAAAATTAATTTTTTTAAATAATTAATGAAAAATTAATAAATAAAATTCTAAGTAATTATTAATTATATTATTTTTTTTTTTAGGTAAAAATTGTAAAATTTGTCATTGGTGTAAAAAAATAAAAAAGTAAGAGCAAAAATGTTGCGAACAAGTGGAACAATAAATAAAATGATGAACAATTTAATAATTAATGAGTGGGTTGGAATAAATGCAATTAATTCACAAACAATAAGATGGTGGAAAAGAAAACCAATGTGGTTACCGCCGGCGAAATCAAAGTTGTTTAGAATAAACCCGAGGTTGAGGCTGCCACCGGAGGAAGCAATTGAGATAAGACGGCTTAATAATAATTATCATACTCAGTGGAAATCAGTCATGTATGTTTATTTATTTATTTATTTATTTAGTTATTTAAATTTATTTTTTTTTATATAAATTTTTTATGAAAATCAAGTTAGCCGACATTTAAGAATTTTTTGAATTTTTTTTTATTGAAAAAATTATTACAAAAAAATTTTTAAAAAATGTCACTTGTAAAAAACTTTAAAAACTGTAAGTGAAATTGTTTAAAAATATTTTTTCTTAATTTAATTATTAAAAAAAATAATCAAATATTTAAAAACGTTGGCTAACTTTAGTATCATAATTTTTTTTACAAAAATAAATTGTCAAAATTTTTGACACAATTTTAAATTGAAATTTTTAATATTACAGCAAAAATATTGATCCAATAAAAATTTTTTGATATAAAAATTTTTTAAAATTTAATTTTTTTAAAAAAAATGTTTGATTTTAAACAAAAAATTTTTTGCTGTAATTTAATAATTAAGATTTATAAAAAAAAATTCAAATTTTTTATAATTAAGATAAAGTATCCAGCAGTTGAACAGGTTTCAAAGTAAAACGTATTTGACCCTACTTTTAATACATAAAGATAAAAATTAAGTTAGCGGACATCTAAAAATTTTTAAAATAATTTTTTATTGAAAAAATGATTATAAAAAAATTTTCATTGGTAAAAAACTTTAAAAACTATAAGTGCAATTTTTAAAAACTATTTTTTAGTTCTAATTTAATAAATGAAAAATAATCAAAAAATCAAAAACGTCGGCTAACTTCAGTATTATTACATAAAGATGTAATTATTAGTTAAAATTAGTGATTTTCATGAAAATATAAACAATTTAGATTAGCAAAATAACAAAGATAGAATATTTATATTTTGACAAAGTTTTTAAGATAGACTATCAAAGGAGTAATAGTTTAACAATCAATTCTGACAAGCCTTAGTAGTTGAACACTCCGGGAGCAGTAGTTTAATTAATAAAATATATGCCAATAGGCACACCAAAAATTTTCAACGTTTTATTGAAATATCTAAAGAATTATAACATATTATTGATTAATATTAAAAATAATACTATCAATATTTAATATGTTCATTTAAAAATGATAAATATTTGTATTTAATTTTTTAATTACATTTTTTATGAATGACAAAGCAAATTTTCAATTATAAATCAAAAAAACTCTATTCAAAACGTTCAATAATTTTTAACTACACTAATTTTTAGCTATAAAACTTATTTAATT
>CAJNRD030001116.1:911578-929882 GCA_905319865.3 Cotesia congregata
AAAATTGATGTGGGTACTCAAATGAAAGCTCTTGATGAGTGTAACATCAAGATGAGCTTATATCTTAAAAATACATATTATATATATGTATATATCAAAAATATATCAAAAATTGATGTGGGTACTCAAACGAAAGCTCTTGATGAGTGTAACATCACTTAAGCAACCAGAATGATCCTTTAATTGAAAAATAAATAATAATTATAATTAAAAAAAAAATTAGTAGTTGTTAGTAAAAGTCAAAAATTGTCAGTCCTCAGTATCCATTCCCGTTAAAAGTTAGTAAATAAAAAAAAAAATAAATAAATACATACGATGATGTAAAGAACGCGGATTAATATGATGGGGAGAAGGTGTCCAAGTAAGTCTCGTCGGAGGACAATTACTATCATCCAATTTAGCATTATTACGATTAAGCTGTTGCTGCTGTTGTTGCCCGCTGACATTGCCAGCAGTTCCAGGAACAGTACCTACTACACCAGCTCTAGGGTAAATATTTTCATTTGCTAAAATAATAAAATCATAAAAAAAAAAAAATAAATAAAATAAAATAATAAATAATTGATTTATTTAATTTACTTGGATTAGGCGGAAGACCAGTGATAAATTGCGAGGACTGCGAATTACTGTTGGCGGACTGCGAGGACTGAGAATGGTGCTGTATCTGGTTAATCTCTCCGTCTACGTCCATACCGGTGGAGCCGCCGACGTTCGAAGAACCAGAAGCCGAGGAACCAGATCCGGATACAGCGCCACCACTCGGAACCCCTGGAACCGTGACGGTTCCACCGCCAACGCTGTATTCGTCTTTGACCAGTCGGCCACCAGGGCCCACTCCGACCCCAGATTGCAGAGTCAGACCTGATAAATCTGTAAAGAACGGGTCTAGGTCGAGAAGAACCCATTCGATGACATAAATGCAAATAATATAATAAAGCAGCGGTTGTTTTTTTATTTAACCCACTGTACTGCGAATTTTTAATTGGTACTTCGAATTTTTAGTATTTTTTTGGTGTACAGAAGGTTAAGTAGTTAGCTAAGTTTTGATTAAATGTGCCGTTAATTAAAAAAAAAAAATAAATTTTTAGGTTGAAGAACCTAGTAATTTTATTTTGTTATAAAATTGATTCCCAGGAGTGAACTATTGACATTTTTAAAGATATAAGCTCATCCCGATGTTATACTCGTTGAGACCTTTCATTTAAGTACTCACATCAATTGTTCATATATTTTATATATTTATATATATTATATATATGTATATATGAAAAATATATCAAAAATGCATGTGGGTACTCAAACGAAAGCTGTTGATGAGTGTAACATCGGGATGAGCTTATATCTTTGAAATATATATGTATAAATGAAAAATATATCAAAATTTAATATATGTTTAAATTAAAAAAAAAAATTATTTTTAGAAAATTGCACTTATTAGTTTTAAAGTTTTTTTTGCCATCATTTTTTTTTATAAATTTTTAAAAATTATTAAATTAATTTTCATTAATTGAGAAATGACCTTGTTTCTTGTGAACTATTGACATTTTTAAAGATATAAGCTCACCCTGACATAAAACTCATCCAGACCTTTCATTTGAGTACCTACATCAATTTTTCATATATTTTATATATTTATGTATATTATATATATGTATATATGAAAAATATATCGAAAATGCATGTGGGTACTCAAATGAAAGTTCTTGATGAGTGTAACATCAAAATGAGCTTATATTATTAAAAATATCATAATTTTATAAAATACAATATGATTTCTTAATTATTGACATTTTCAAAGATATAAGCTCACCCTGACATTACACTCATCGAGACCTTTCATTTGAGTATTTACATCAATTTTTCATATATTTTATATATTTATATATATTATATATATGTATATATGAAGAATATATAAAAATTGCATGTGGGTACTCAAATGAAAGCTCTTGATAAGTGTAACATCGGTATGAGCTGATATCTTCAAAAACGTCAATAGTTAAGAAAGTACAGTGCAATTTAACAAAAGTTAGGATTTCATTTTTTTAAACATATTTTAAATTAAGATTGTCCAATTTTTTGTTTTACATTATATTAATTAATCTTTTGAGAAACAAAATTAATGCTTTTAAATAATATTTTCTCAAGTTTAATAATTAATTTCAATCGACAAAGTCAATCATCCGGATACACCAATTATTGACAAGCTGATAAATCGATTGATCCAACTAGTGACATACCGTTGGACCAATTATTGACACCCTTAATGCTTACTTGTCACCATTAATTTGATCTAAATACAATAAGTAAAGTCTGATTGGAGAGGTTACAGCTTGGTATAAACTCACCTGTCAATATAACATCCATATATTTTGTGTACCAATTATTGACACCAATTATTTTATAATTAATAACCATTCAGTTGAATGTAAATATCCGATATTGTTAATTTTCAATACTTAATTTATTTATTAAAAAAAAATGTTTAATTTGATTAGTTTAAAAAATAATTAAAAATCTGGAAATTTTAGTGCTTACTTCTAGTTTATTTTACGAGCTTAAGAATACTAAACTTTATTATTTTAATTAATTAATCTTTCTCATTAATTTTTTTTTAATTCTTGTATAAAAAAATTGTTATTAATATTGTAGATAAATAAGATCTAAAATAAAATAGGTGTCAATAATTGGATCCCTGTTACTAATTGAAACCTTTACCTTAAATAAATTTACAAATAATATTCAGTTTATCTAACCAGATCAATATTTGGAATTAAAAAAATGGCACATTTAATTAAACATAAAATTAATCACATAACTAAAAATGATTGTTAAAGCTTAAATAAATTTTTAAAAAAAGCTATAACCCAAGTGATTGATTAAAAAATAAATATTAAAAAAAAATTTACCGATTCCTGGTGAAACAACACGCTCGTAGTGATAAGGGTTCACGCAAACGGAGTCGCACTTCAAGTCGAATGCAAACTGACAGTATTTTACGTGTTTCAGTTCGTTTTTGTGCAGGTCCGGCCATCGCCAGATCCGGGCGTAGATCACGTGTGGAAAACCTTTGCGTCCTGCTACTTGGAGACGACCATCAAGTGTCCTTTGGATGGTCACGCATTTACTTGGATGGGCGCCGTTTGTTGTTATTGCTGTTATTAAACTGTCCAATTCATCTCTTTTTTCCTAAAATTAGTGATTTTTTATTTTTAAGTGCCTTTGATAAATAAAAAAATCAGAATTGAATTATGTGTTTTTAATATATGGGTAATTCTCTGTAAGGATGTTTTTTGCTGTCCCAGGTATTTTTTTTATTAGAAAAATTGTAATTTTGTTACTAAAAAAAATTTATTACGAAAGTAAAAAAACATTTCTATTTGGAGCATTGAAAACTAAAATGAAATAAATTTTGGTTTTTTTGCTATAAATTGGTAAACCACCGAAATAGTCCCCTGGGCTGTCCCATTCCCAAAATTAAAACTTTAAGATTATATTTTAAGTTATTCGTCCATAATATATCATTTGCTCCATAATGTTTATAAACTTAATTAGTTAACTAACAATCTTCTTCAATAAAAAGTACCGAAAATTAATTTGTTTCATTAAATTCATTAAACCAAAGTTTGTCCCAGGCATTTTAAGAACAGTCCCCTGCCAGAAGTTCAAAGCCAAAAAAAAAAATCCAGCGTGTTATTTTACCTTTTGTAAGGTTTATAAGGACCTAACTAGCCTTGAGTTAATAACCATAGGACTGTTAGAGCTTTATCGGCATTTTATTTAGTGTCAAAGCACCGTTTGTGCTGGAAATATGTGTCTGGGCCACTTGAAAACGTCAGTCCCCTGGCAACTATTTTTATTTATAATTTATTTATAAAATTCGATTCATAAGTCTTAATATTATTCTAATTAATGTAAACATTGATTGAGAACTTGAAAAGTTGAATGCATTGAAATAGTTTGCTTGATTTTTCTCAATTTGATAAAAAAAAAACAGTCCCCTGTGATGTTATATGGCAAAAGATACACAAATATCGAAAAAGCAAAAATTAAATCTGTTTATTTATTATGATTAAGATAGTTTTGTAGCTCTTGTTAATTTTTTTTCTAATAAAATCAAAAATAATTTGGTCGGACAATTTTGTACAGATTTAAGACGTCCTTATAGAGAATCATCCATATACTTTTTTTTCTTGATGTTTATGTATTTGTAAACTTAAATACTAAAGCTTGAGTAATTTTAGGTATCACTAGAGGATATAATTTTCCTAATAAGGTTTAAGTAATAATTATATCCGGTCAGGTCTTAATTTTATCTTTCTAGGAAGAAAATGCTTAAAATGTATTATAGAAAAATAATAATAAATAATTTATGTACTCAAATACTAAATCTTGAGTAATTAAATCGGTTGAGTACAGTTAATAATTTATCTAAGAAAATATGATTATATTTTGTCAAATTTTAATTTTTTAGGAAAAAAAATCAATGCTTCAAATTTATTATAAAAAAAATAAAAATATTCTATTAATAAACTTAAATACTAAAATTAGTAGATAGTTAATTTATTATAAGTCTTTTAGTTGCATTCAAAAATGCTCAATCTCTAGATAAATAATTAAGAAAATACTCTTTATCTTATGAAATATTGACATTTTTGAAGATACAAGCTCATCCTGACATTACACCTATTGAGACCTTTCATTTGAGTACCCACATTTATTTTTCATATATTTTATATATTTATATATATTATATATATGTATATATCAAAAATGCATGTGGGTACTCAAATAAAAGCTCTGGATGAGTGTAACATCAAAATGAGCTTATATATTTAAAAATATATATGATATACATTACAAAATTGAGAAATGACCTTGTATCTTGTCAACTATTGACATTTTTAAAGATATAAGCTCACTTTGACATTACATTAATCGAGACCTTTCATTTGAGTACCCACATTAATTTTTCATATATTTTATATATTTATATATACTATATATATGTATATATCAAAAATATATAAAAAATGCATGTGGGTACTCAAATGAAAGCTCTTGATGAGAGTAACATCAGGATGAGCTTATATATTTAAAATATATATGATACACACTACAAAATTAAGAAATGACCTTGTATCTTGTCAACTATTGACATTTTTAACGATATAAGCTCATCTTGACATAACACTCATCGAGACCTTTCATTTGAGTACCTACATCAATTTTTTATTTATTTTATATATTTATGTATATCATATATATGTATATATGAAAAATATATAAAAAATGCATGTGGGTACTCAAATGAAAGCTCTTGATGAGCTTATCATCAGGATGAGCTTATATCTTAAAAAACTTCAATATTTAAACAAATTTATTGCTAAAAATTGTCAACTTAATAAATACCTTCAATTTTTTAACCAGCGATTCAATGGCACGTTTGCTAAATCCCTCGCTCTCACCACCCTGGCGATGACACATAAGCGAGTGGACAATACTCAAACACGCATCGGCGCTCGTAGGCGCCGTTGGCGTGATCCCCGTCATTTCTCTCACTAAAAATAAAAAAAAAAATCATCAAATAATTAATTTACTAATTAAAAAAAAAATAAATAAAATATAAAATAAACATAATAAGTACTTACACTCGGAATTATTAGTCTGCATCGGGGGCGAGGGATACAAATGTCCTCCCCCGCCCGCAAGTCCCACCATCTCCGTAAAAGCCGTGGCTATTTTATTTATTTATTATTTTTAAAAATAAAAATCCAAATTAAATAATTTTTTTTCTGAAAAAAAAAAAATTTTATCAATTTTATAAAAAATATTTTTTTTAAATTACAGAAAAAAAAAAATATATAATTACCTACTTGTTAAATTGTTGGAGCTCTTTTTGTGTATTTAATTTATTGTTGGTTAAATTATTGTGAGGTGATACGAATGTCACTGGAATAACTTAATTGTATGGTTATGATTGAGTAATTTTATCAAACCACGTTTCTTTTGAGGGTAAAGGATAAATTTTGGCACACATTTATCAGGAATTAATATTATTTTTTTTAATATAACACTGATTTTATGGTGATTACTTTTATCAATGGTTTGTTTATAATATTATTAGGAATAACAAAGCAATCACAAGCCGTTTGAGGCTTAATTTTTATTATACATATTTTGTTTCATGTGTGTAATGTATAGTGTGTGAAGTTTGATAATCGGTGACGGAGAAGGGGAAATGGATAAAATTGTTTCTGTCACTAGGCGGTAGGTGGTAGAAAGCGCGGGAAATTTAAACAGTTTAAAAAAAAAGTGGAAGTTTATTAAAAAATAAAAATGATAAGGTAAAATAAAAAGCTCCAATTATTGACACCCTAAATTATTTTTAAATATATTTATCTGTAATAAGAATAACTATATAAATTTTTATTAAATTCTAATTAATTAAAAAATTGAAAAAAATTACTCAGTTCAAAATATTAAATGTTAATTATTAAAAAAAAGAGCACCAGTTCATCAAATCAGCTTACGAGCGTCTTTCTTAACAACTTTGGTTAGAAAAGCAATTTTTTTAAATGCTGTTTAAATTAATTTCTTCATCTAATTATATGATCTTTTTTTTTTTTAATTAACAATTCCCTAGCGGTTTTGTAAATGCCGAAAAAATGTCGCAGTTATACAGTATTAATGACGTATTTTTTCAGCATTTTTTCGGTTGTTTTGGTCAGTTTCTTCATCGAAATATTACGGAACATTTACTGTAAAAATACGAAATATTTACGCTAAAAATGCGGCATATTTATGGTAATAAGGCGGTAAAATGACTGTATTAAAAATTAAAACCATATTTAAAAAATGGTGTGAAATTAAATAAAGCTCAAATCTGGGATTCGAACTCAGAACCTCCCGAGGACAAATCGGCTACTCTACCATTTGAGCTACCCGGCCTGTAGCATATTTTTTTTTGCTTATTCTATATACATCAAGCCATACTGTCCATCTTACGATAAGCATATTTAAAATTAAATAATATAGTTATATATGTGAAACAATATAACTTTTCGATTTTAGAAAATTTACAATTTTCTAAGTGAGAAATTAAAAATTGAAATTGAAATTAGAATATATTTACTTAACATATGTATTCTTTAGTATTCATTACCGCTAAATACGTAATTAAAAAATAATACTCTACATAGTATTTATTCAAAAACAGTATTTGTTTTTGCAAAGTAGCGATAGAGAATAAAAAGCAAAATTGGAAATTTATCATTTTATTCATTTCTAACATAGAAGTGAACTAAAAATAAAACCAAATTTTCAATAATTTTCCATTATGTCAGAAAATATTCGGCAAAATTACTGTATTATTACGGTAATTATTTGGAATTTTTTGGGTAAAATTTGGGCATTAATGCGATAATTGTATAGTATATTTTTGGTAACTGTACAGCATAAGTGCAGTATATATACTGGATATTTACAGTATAAAAACTGGCCAAAACAACTATAGTTTAACCGCATTATTACCGTAAATATACGGCATGAGCATAAATGCCGAAACATTACGGTATTTTTACGGCATTCTCAAAACCGCGAAGGAATATATGAAAAATTTATAAAATTAAATAATCGAAATTATTAAAAATTATTAATACTGCGACCTAGATCTTTAAATCCTGATTAAAATGAGTACCTACAACCCTTATTGATTAATATTTGTTCCTATCAAAAATCGCATTAATAATTTATCAAATGATCTATAGATCATTAATCAAAATTGACCTGCGACCAAATGAGTCGTGAAACGGCTCATTTTATTCGGGAGTTATCAAAGATTAATAATTTTTAATTAGTTTATTTTTAAAAAATTTCCTAGACCCATTAATCGCCTCATTAATCATTAATGAAAAAAACTTTTTTACTTTTTATTTTAAAGATATAGGATAGTTAAAAAAGTTATTTTTAATTAATAATTTCTTTAATAATGGTCCAAACTTTATTATTTCAAATTTTTTTAAAAAATCTTTAATAAAGAAATACAATTTATAATGGTTTAAATATTTATTGTCGTCCATTTTTCTCTACTAATTAATAGTCGAGAAAATACTTTATTAAATTGCCGGTACATGATCCAAATGACGAATATTTAATTCCCTCACTTCTTGAAATAGAATTTTTCTTCCTGGACAATTGATGCGACGGAAATTCAAGTCGTAGCACACTTTGATTTCTTTCAAGTAATACTCTATAACACGATTTTTCTAAAGAAAAAAAAAAAAACAGAAAAATGTGATAAGCAACATTTAAAAATTATAAAATAGATAGTTACTTAAACTATTTTTAGTTAAATATGGGCTTAATAGTAATCTTTATTAACTTTAACTCAGAAAACAGAAAAAATAATTCTTACAGCCCGGACCGGGAATCGAACCTGGATCTTTTGGTCAAGCACCAACGGCTCGGACAGTTAAGCTATTTAATCCATTTTTCTCTATGTGTAAATAAAAAAAAAAAGTTACCTTATTGACAACAATTTCGATTCGAACAGTCGTTCCAATTTTCTCGCTGATTTTATCCACAATGTCTCCGTAGGTCATGATCTTCCCAGGATTCAGGCCAATATCCGATAAAACATTGTCCATGTTGACACTAGTCGCCAAACTGACCGCCATTTTGAAGTACCCAATATCGGAACCAATCAAAGGCGATCTTGCTGCGCAAGCGCCATGGGTCGTGAATTCATAGTCCCAAAAACTAATCAAAGAACAGCCTCTCTGTTTATAAGGACAAATATTGATCCACTTGCTCTCTAAGCTGGCTCTTAGTCCTTTTTCACGCTCTAATCGATGCTGATTAAAGGTAACAGAAGTCCGCTTGTGGCAGTTTTCTGGCGTAATGCCAACATAAGTAGAAGGCCACAATCCATGAATTAACCATCTGGCAATATTGACGTTGTCATTGATAGGTTTGTTATTGGTCTTGTACTCGTATCCCAAAGCCGGGGGCCAGAAGAGGCTGAAAGTGAAGTAATTGAAGCACTGTCCTGCTGGAGAGGTGTCATCTTTGCAGGTCATATCACTGACGGCACTTGGGATGTGTGGTACCAAAGAAGAATCGCTGAGTTTTCTACCTCTGCCCAATCCCGGGCTGTTTCGACCAGCGCTTAGTGAGCTGAATGATCCACTAGACGTGCTGTGATAACTAGCTCCAAGACCTGAAGTGGTCGTCAATGAAGATGATGAGCTTCCGAAGTTTTTGTTCTTTTGCAATGGACTATTCATCGGACTATTGAATTGGCTGGGGAAGCGGGAATCTTTGGTAGTGTCAACACTGCCACCACGTACAAATGCTCGCTGATGAGCGGAAGATTGAGAGTTTAGTGTTAAACTGCTTGATCGCTCTACTGGATACAAGCTGGACTTCAGCAAGCGTGGAGCACCCAAGGCAGGATACTCTTCCAAAGATATCTTCCTTTCGGAATTAGGTGTTCCTGCTGGAGGGTTTTTGAGGATACGAAGATTACTACCGCTACTGCGCAAAGCTGGGAACTGATCAAGGGACAATTTGCTCTGAGAATGAGCCAATGATTCCAAGCTAGGGCGACTGCTGGGATTCTCGGAATGACTGGAGACAGGCAAAGCGGGAAAATCGTGCGGAGAAAACTTCCTTTGTGCTTCAGATGACTTCAAAGACTTTTTATTGAAAGTCTCGGCATAACTGCTGCTTCCAGACAATGCGGGATTCCGATTAGCGTTGAGACGCTCGCTACTGCCGCCTAACAGAGGAAACTCTTCAGGTTGTTTAGGTTGGTTCACATGGTCGCTTGATTTCCGTGCGCCTGGGAGTCGTGCAAAAGGATTTTTTGATAGAATTGACTTGGTTTGAGGTGGAAGAGGTGACTCTCGTTGAGGAGGCGGTGAAAGTCTAGTATATTGATCAACCTTTCTAGCGTGATTTCCGTCTAACGCTGGGAAGTCATCGTGTTTGCGATGTTCAACTGATTTGTGAGTTCCAGAAGTTCCTGGTAAACGGAAGGACTTTTTTGGGGTAACCAATCTCGCTTCAGTGACTCCTGAAGATCCTGGATTGGGGTTAGTGGGTGAAGGCGGTCGGCTTATAGTTGGTTGCGGGACTGAATTACCAGGTAATGGTGATGAATATCTGGACGGAGAATCAGAAGTAAATCGGTTAATGCATTACCTGACGATTTGATGGAGTTAAGCTTTAAAATTACTGGTAAACAATGCAACTTACACTTTTTTTAACTGTATCTTCTTTCTTCCAGCATCGGATGTTGGCAGCAAGATGACGATGACAATTGCTGCAAGCAATCGGAGGCACTTACTGAGCTTCATTCTTGAAAGATTTTAGCGTTGTCTTCAAGAAGACACGGGGAACTTTAATTAAAATCTTGATGATGGACTGTTTATATGCAACTGCGATGACGTACAAAGATTTAATGTTGCTAACACGTCATTGGTTAATAATAACTTTATATCTTCTGACGCACTTAGTAGTTTTTTTGATGTCTTCTTATCATGAACCATTTTTTGGTGGTATAATTAACAATTTGATCCAGTTATTTAATTGGATTTATCGTTGTAATTTATCGTTGTAATTTATCGTAAGGAGTAATTAGGTGAAAAATTTCCAGCGACAAATGATGATACGTGGCAATGATCGATCGGCTGGGGTGATTAAATGTTGTAAAAAAATATACTTTTATGTATAAGTATATTTTTTTATTGATTTATTGCTTGTTTAACGTCATTACAAAGATAAAAAAAGGAATCGGTTAATTAATTAAGTTAGTTTTGGTTTATAATTAGATTGAAATAGTTGATTGAAGCGTAGGTACGTGATCTAAATAAGTGATTTCTTTGGACCTCACATCTGTTGATATAAGTCCAGTTCCTGGACAATTAATGCGATGGAATTGCAAATCGTAGCAAACTTTAATTTCTTTTAGATAATGCTTATTATTGTTAATCTAAAAAAGAAAAAAATTCATAAATAATCGTCTTTGACGTTACTCATATAACAATCTTTTTCAAGGCTTGAGCAAGTCTGGTCTCAATTTCGATAGTTGTTAGTGTCTTTTTCTACCTATGGGTCTTGCTCCAGATACTTGTAGCAAATTCAATTAACAAGTCTTGAACAAGCCTTGTACAAGAACTTTCGGCCAGATTATAGCTCAACAATTGTGTAAGAAAATTGAGAAAATCTGAAGATGCTTATCGATAAACTAACTATATCAATTCTTGAGAAAGACTATGACACCGGAAGCATGCTGAATATATTTGTGCAAGACTTGCTCAAGATCTGCTCAAGATCAAATGTTTTCGAATGACCGTTCTTATCATTCTACCCCTCCTATATTTACTATATAGGATCAGTGGATCTCATTCAGCTTAACCTTTTAGAGTACAGACCTACTGTTTTATCGATCAAGACAAAATTATTTTAAAATGACCACCACTGTATCAATACATCTTCAAGTAGTTGTCGGGGAAAAAGTGCTATAAAATATATAATGCATGATGCATCTTGAGCAAATCTTGAGCAAGTCACGCTTCAACATTTGCTGTTAGTTTTTGGTTGACAAATGCTTTAGAAATGAACAAACTACTGAGAATTACGGATCTTGAGCAAGTCATGGGTACCCTAGCGGTTTTGTAAATGCCGAAAAAATATCGCAGTTATACAGTATATTAATGCGGTATTTTTTCAGCATTTTTACGGTTGTTTTGGTCAGTTTTTTCATCGAAATGTTACGGAACATTTACCGTAAAAATGCGGCATATTTATGGTAATAAGGCGGTAAAATGACTGTATTAAAACCATATTTAAAAATATGGTGTAAAATTAAACTAAGCTCCGACTGGGATTGGAACTCAGAACCTCCCGAGGACAAATCGGCTACTTTACCATTTGAGCTACCCGGCCTGTACCATATTTCTTTTTGCTTATTCTATATACATCAAGCCATACCGTCCATCTTACGATAAGCATATTTAAAATTAAATAATATAGTTATATATGTGAAACAATGTAACTTTTTGATTTTAGAAAAATTTGCAATTTTCTATGTGAGAAATTAAAAATTGAAATTAAAATTAGAATATATTTACTTAACATATATATTCTTTAATATTCATTACCGCTAAATACCTAATTAAAAAATAATATTCTACATAGAATTTATTCAAAAACAGTATTTGTTTTTGCAAAGTAGCGATGGAGAATAAAAAGCAAAATTGGAAATTTTTCATTTTATTCATTTCTAACATAAAAGTGAACTAAAAATAAAACTAAATTTTTAATAATTTTCCATTATGTCAGAAAATATTCGGCAAAATTACTGCATTATTACGGTAATTATTTGGAATTTTTTGGATAAAATTTGGGCATTCATGCGCTAATTGTATAGTATATTTTTGGTAACTGTACAGCATAAATGCAGTATATATACTGGATATTTAGAGTATAAAAACTGGCCAAAATAACTATAGTTTAACCACATTATTACGGTAAATATACGGCATGAGCATAAATGCCGAAAAATTACGTTTTTTTTTACGGCATTCTCAAAACCACGAGGGTAAGTGTCTGTTGTGAGTTTCTGATTCAAAAAATCCGTCAGAAAGTTTTTCAATGCCCCTTGCATAAGACTTGTCTTGTATTCTTGCACAAGATGTCTTGAGCTAGTTATATATAAATCTTGAAGCAGTTCTTTCTACATGAATTTGAACAAGAACCATATGTAGAAAAAGACACTAGCAACTAGGGGTTTTACTCAAGACACTGGCACCTAAATCTTGCTCAAGCATCACATGTTAGCTGGGTATATAAATTAATAAAAAGTAAAAAAAAAAAGTTGATTACCTTGTCTGAAATGAATTCAATTCGAGCTCTCTTTCCCAATTTCTCATTAACTTTTTCCACAAGATCTCCATAACTCATTTGGGTTCCAACCTCGAAGCCAATATTCAATAAAACGTTGGTAATTCCTACGTTATCGAACAAACTGTTCGCCATTTTGAAGTATCCAACATCAGAACCAATCAACAGCGATCTTGCTGCGCACGCGCCGTGCTTTGAAAACTCTCGGTCCCAGAAACTAACCGCAGAAGAGCCTGTCCATTTGTAAGGACAAATGGTGACCCACTTGTTCTCTAAGCTGGCTCTTAATCCTTTTTCACGCTCGAATCGATACTGGTTGAAGGTAACAGAAGTCCGCTTGTGGCAGTTTTCAGGCACAATTCCGCTGTGGGAAGACGGCCATAGTGCGTGGATCGACCATTTTAGTGTGTTTATATTGTCATTCACCGGTTTGTTCTTCGTCTGGTACTCGTATCCCAAAGCCGGGGGCCAAAAGAGGCTGAAAGTGAAGTAATTGAAGCACTGTTCTGCTGGAGAGGTGTCGTCTTTGCAGGTCATATCACTGACGGCAACTGGGGTATGTGGTACCAAAGAAGCATCGCTGAATTTTCTACCTCTGCCCATTCCCGGGCTGTTTCGACCAGTGCTTAGTGAGCTGAATGATCCACTAGTCGCGCTGTGGTAACTAGCTCCAAGACCTGAAGTGCTCGTCAATGAAGACGATGAGCTTCCGAAGAAGTTTTTGTTTTGGTAGAATGGGCTATTTAGCGGACTATTTAAGTCGCTGGGGAATCGCAGACTTCTGGTCGAGTCAACACTGCCTTCTCGGACGAATCCTTGTAAGTTTGTTGATGATTGGGTGTTTCGCAGTGTCAAACTGTTTGATTTTGAGATACCTCTTGAAGCGCCCAACGCAGGAAACTCGTCCAAGGACATCTTCCGTAGTGAATTAGCTGATGGATTTAATCCGTCTGGAGAGTTTTTGGGGATATGGAAACTACTACCGCGATCGCGCAAAAGAGGGAACTGATCGAGGGACAATTTGTTCTGAGAATTCGCCAATGATTCCAAGCTAGGGTGACTGCTGGGATTCTTGGAATTACTGGAGACAGGCAAAGCGGGAAAATCTTGCGGAGAAAACTTTCTATGTGCTTCAGGTGATTCCAAAGACTTTTTAGTCAAGGCTTCGCTATGATTGCTGCTTCCAGGCAAGGCAGGAATTTGATTAAGCGACGATTTGCTTTGAGAACTCAATGATTCTAAGCTAGGGTGACTTCTGGGATTTTTGGAATGATGAGAGCCAGACAGAGCAGGATAATCTTGAAAAGAAAACTTTCTATGTGCTTCAGGTGATTCCAAAGACTTTTTAGTCAAGGCTTCGCCATGATTGCTGCTTCCAGGCAAGGCAGGAATTTGATTAAGGGACGATTTGCTCTGAGAATTCGCCAATGATTCCAAGCTAGGGCGACTGCTAGGGTTCTGGGAATGACTGGAACCAGGCAAAGCGGGATACTCATGAAGAGAAAACTTCCTTTGTGCTTCAGGTGACTCCAAAGACTTTTTATTGAAAGTTTCGGCATGACTGCTGCTTCCAGGCAATGCGGGATTCCGATTAGCGTTGAGACGGTTGCTACTGCCGCCTAACGGAGGAAACTCTTCAGGTTGTTTAGGTTGGTTCACATGGTCGCTTGATTTCCGTGCGCCTGGGAGTCGTGCAAAAGAATTTTTTGATAGAATTGACTCGATTTGAGGTGGAAGAGGTGACTCTCGTTGAGGAGGCGGTGAAAGTCCAGCATATTGATCAACCTTTCTAGCGTGATTCCCGTCTGACGTTGGGAAGTCATCGTGTTTGCGATGTTCAACTGATTTGTGAGTTCCAGAAGTTCCTGGTAAACGGAAGGACTCTTTTGGGGTAACCAATCTCGCTTCAGTGACTCCTGAAGATCCTGGATTGGGGTTAGTGGGTGAAGGCGGTCGGCTTATAGTTGGTTGCGGGACTGAATTAACAGGTAATGCTGATGAATATCTGGACGGAGAATCAGAATTAAATCGGTTAATGCGTTACCTGACGATTTGATAGAGTTAAGCTTTAAAATTACTGGTAAACAATCCAACTTACATTTGTTTGAACTGAATCTTCCTTTTTACAGCATCGGATTTGGGCAGCAAGATGACAATGACAATTGCTGCAAGCAATCGGAGGCACTTACTGAGCTTCATTCTTGAAAGATTTTAGCGTTGTCTTCAAGAAGACACGTAGAACTTTAATTAAAATCTTGATGATGGACTATTTATATCCAATTGCAATGACATACAATGATTCAATTTTCCCAGCTCGTCATTCGTTGATAAGAACTATATATCTTTCGAAATACCGGGTTTTTTTTTTCGATGAAACGGAGAATTAACAGCAGATGGTTCAGTTTATCGTCTGTTTAATAATACTTTTAAAACTGTATTACTGAAGACTAGTTTTTATTGCGGGATTGTCATTAGATAGACTATTGTCAGATATTACTCACAATTTTGTAAACTTTATCTTTGTACTTTTTTGCTTTAAGCGTTAGCACTTAGATAAGATCAGCTATTAGGAACGATAGAATTTATACTTTATTTTTAAATCGTATCAACGACCTTTCACAACAGAAGCACGAGCTACAGTGATTCTATTGAAATCTCATAAATTTTTTTTTCTTGGGTAAATTTTACTGCAATCACGCTCGAAGCGAAATTCGCCGATTACAGATATGGCTATTAACGATTGACATCAATTCTATTCTTAACGACGCAGTTTTTTTTTACGAGCAACTCATCATCTCGATGACATATTAAAAAAAAAAAAAATTATAATTCGTAAATTGATTCTCAAAAATTCTAAAGATATTCCTGAAGCAATTTTCTATGTTCGTCTTTCAATTTTTCCAAATTTTCCTGACGACTATTAATCCTATTTATAATATCAGTTTTCTTTCCAAGCTGTTTAAATTCAGCCGCTTCAAGTTTATCCACAAAATTCAAATACTCCTCATAATTGATCTTTTTAAAAGATTCACACAATTTTTTCCGTATTTCAGATTTAACATCAGCAGTCATATTATCTGCATAATTGAAAAGTTTCCGAATCTTTTCTACCATTCTTCCGTTAATATTTTCCGCTATAAATTCTTCCATTGCAACCGCTTCAGTAAATCCATGAACCCGTTTAAAGTAACTTCTATAATGCCTCAAGAATTCATCACTCAAATTTCTATCAAGCATATCCTTAATCCATAACCCGCGTTTGTAAATAAGAAAATAGTACTGCAACCACAAAATAACTCCTTTATTTTCATAGTACAGCAACACTTCATTAGCTTTCGGAGTAGTAAAGTCAAAAAGATCGTTTACAGTAATTTTTTCAATTTCAAAATCATCAGGGCTGATTTTCAAGCACTCAATAGCTGTTTCCTCCAATTTCCGAGTTTCTTCAATTAGACTAATGGGTCCGTTTTGTAGCATTAAATTTGGCATTAAGAAAGGATGTTGGATCAACATTTCTTGTAATTGAGACCAAATAATTGAATTTGGCGGCAAAGATAGTAATTGGCAATCTATAAAAACTTTTAGCGCAGCATCTTTAATCTTACTATTAAACGCATCTACATTTCTTCCAAAATTGATGAAAGTTTTTGATTTAGTTATCAACTTTGCTTTTTGCATTACCGCTTCTTCAGCTTTAACCATTTTCAAATTCTCATGATAATTCTGACTTTGGAATTTGGCGCCATCTGTTGCTGACGGCGGGAACCAACTTTGTGGGTCAACAGTCCAATTTCCACCATTTAGAAGATTAATAGGAGTCAAATTAACACTACCTACAACATTATTGTAGTTTTTGAGGAAATCTGAATTGACATTAGCGCTCAATAAACCCATTGAAGTAAAGCTTTCGTCAACCAGCCGGGTAAACTCGCTTAGCTTGTCGCTTATTGATAGTGTCATTAATTTCCGTTTCTTTGAATGTTCGTAGACAAGAGTTTGACTCTTGAGGTTATCTAACAGAGCATTAAAGCGGTGAATGCGACCGTTGTACAAAATGGCGAGCTTGTTGTGGCGCTCTGTAATGACGGCCAACCTTCTAGATCGTTGGTACAATTCATTAGGGCCCATTCCGTCGATTACCGGTTTGGGGAATCTATTGTTAAAAGAGTTAAACTCTTCAGCTAGGGAGTTTATTTCCACGGCAAGTGATAAAGTTTCAGAGTATTCTTTGCTGAAGTCGTTCATGTAATTGTTCAGGAATTTCATTATTTTTTCGTACAACTTTTGGATCTTGCGGAGTGATCCGTAGTTTTTTTTACGCCCAGAGGCATTTAGTTGTTTGAATTGTAGTATGTAGGTGTCGTAAACGAATTTGAATGATAACCGAAAGGTGCTGATGGATACCTTTAAGTTACGAATGAATTCGATGAAGGAGTTTATACTTTCGGTGATAGTTATTGATTGTGATTCGGGCATTATTTGTTGTTTTTTTCTTATCTAATAAATAAGATTAAAAATAAAAAAAAATTTATATTCTTTTTTTCGGACCATTAGTCACATTGAATGTATGATATGATATAGTAATAGCATTGTAAATAGTCAACATAGAGATAATTTTAGAGAACCGGGTTCGAATCCCAGGAGAGTCGAAAAAATAAAAAATAATTTTTTTTTTAAATTAATTTTTTATTTTTGCGATTTGAAGTCAAGAAGGTAAAAGCATCAATTATTGACACTATAAGAGATAAGGATTTCAATTTTTTTAACATTTTAAAATAAGATATGTGAACTATTGACATTTTTGAAGATATAAGCTCACCCTGACATTAGGCGACTGCTTGGCCGAGGGGTTTAAGTCTTAAACTGCCGCACAGCAGTCGCTCAGGCGTGGGTTCGAGCCCTGGCAATTGCAATTTTTCTTCTGCGATTTCCGGGGCTTGCTCCCTTGCCGACTGTACCTTGACCAGGTTTCTGTGGTTTTTCCTCGGTCATTGTGCCCCTAAAATAAGCGGGGCACAGGCAAATGCGGGTACAGACTGTAAGCCGGCCACAGCCGCAAAAACGGAGGGTCCTGTTACAGGACTATATAGGAGGAATAGCTACAGGAGGAAATAGCTACAGGAGGAAAATAGCTACAGGAGGAAAATAACTACAGGAGGAAATAGCTACAGGAGGAAATAGCTACAGGAGGAAATAGCTACAGGAGTAGCTTGGAACAAGAGTAGCTTGGAGGGGGCCTGGTACTGCGAAGTAATGCTAACGCGGTCCCGCAGTACCAGGTACAAGAGAGGGGAGGGTTTTAGTGAGTAAAAATCTCACACTACCGGCAACCAATATCTCCAAAATCTAGCCGGTGTCTTATGAAGATTTCCCTCCTCTCGCCCAAAAAAAAAAA
>CAJNRD030001116.1:939819-983795 GCA_905319865.3 Cotesia congregata
CTCTAATAGGTTTATAGACTAGTGATCAGCATTGTTTGCTTTGTCATTCATAAAAAATGTAATTAAAAAATCAAATACAAATGTTTCTCATTTTTAAATGAACATATTAAATATTGATAGTATTATTTTTAATATTAATCAATAATATGTTATAATTCTTTAGATATTTCAATAAAACGTTGAAAATTTTTGGTGTGCCTATTGGCATATATTTTATTAATTAAACTACTGCTCCCGGAGTGTTAAACTACTAAGGCTTGTCAGAATTGATTGTTCAACTACTACTCCTTTGATAGTCTATCTTAAAAACTTTGTCAAAATATAAATATTCTATCTTTGTTATTTTGCTAATCGAAATTGTTTATATTTTCATGAAAATCACTAATTTTAACTAATAATTACATCTTTATATATTAAAAGTAGGGTCAAATACATTTTACTTTGAAACCTGTTCAACTACTAGCTACCTTATCGGCTAAATAATTTTTTATAAAAAAAATTCATACTTGGTCTCTTGATCCTCATCAGGAGAACTCTCACCCTCCAGCGTCGCATATCCTCGGTCTTTCTTATCCTTCTTGTCTTTTTTCTTTCCTAGTAGCTCCTTCTTCGCGTGCTTATCATGACTTCCATCATCGCTGACTAAAAAAAATTTTTTTTTTTAATTACACTCCTCAAGATAATTTTTATTACAAAGAATTTATTAAATTTTAAGGTTAAAAATTATAAATCACAAATAAATTAATACTTACAATCACTCTCGTTGCTTTTGCGAGCAGACTCTGAAGCGTAAAGTCCCGGGAATTCTTTTTCGACATCAGGACTCTCAAAATCCATTTTTTTTTGTTATTTATTATTATTTATTTATTTATTTATTTTGTTATTTACTTTTAGACGACTGTCACTGTCAGTTTTTCTAAGCTACTGTCTACTAGCGCCATCTTTGTTGTACTTTTTAATTAATTTACAATTATAATTTTTTTTATATGTGTAAAATTATTAAAAATTCAATTTTTTAATATTAAATCACTTAAAAATAATTATAATAATTATTACAAAATTATTTCTTGAGTAAATTAATTAAAAAAGTTTGAAAAACTTTTTTAAATTTAAATTTCCCGCGAGTTATATCTGCCGCGCGTGCGCAAAATAAATTTATTAATTTTAAACGGTTTAGAATATTTTTTTTTTTTGATAAATAAATTTTCTTAATTATTATTAATTAATTTTTAAGTAAATAAATAATTATTTAGATGATAAAATAATTTTTTTAATTTACGCGGGAAAATTTGAAATTTAAAAAAATAAAATAGATAAGGTTGCGCGGAATTAGATATAACTCCTAAAATATTGAGTTTAGGAGAAAATTATAAGAGATCAAAATTGTAGCTTAAAAAATTTCTTATAAAAAATGTTTTTATACTATGGGTCTATTTTTAATATTTTAGGAGTTATAACAAAATATCAATAGTATTAAATCAATTCCTAACATAATTATTTTCTTGAAATGCCAATAAATAAAATAAAAATTATTATGAATCAACTTTCGTCAATAACACCTGCCTTGTACCCTCTATCAAGTATCAGAAGCTTCCTGAAAGTAAGAGTGAGAATATAATGCATGCAGGCTTGCGTTGCTAAGCAACTGCGTCACAACATTGACCACGTTGCCTTGTCACTCTAATCCCTTCCGTGTACTATTTAGTCATATACAATATTTCTCAATGAAGCTTATCAGAAAATAGATAATGTATGTGACAAAATGTTAAGTGATAAGCGCGAATCGTTGATTATTTCCACCGCGGTGAACTTTTTTGGTCTTGATAATAGAAATTTTGGAACCAGTGAAGATATTTTAGAGCCAGAAGATCACTTAGTGCTAGACAAGTTCCTGGATTCTACCAGCACTCGCGCGATCTATGTCCATAGGAGCGATGACAAAGTCAAGGTTACTGTTTCTGCTAAGCCTGCACAGAAATGTCTGGTTTTTTTTAAGGTATTTTGGTTCTTTTTATTAAAAAAGTAGAAGAAAAAAATTTTGTGTTTTTTTTATAATGGCCACAACTCCTTAAATATTGATTTTAGGAAAAAATTATAAGAATCAAAAATTGTAGCTAATAAAATTTCCTATCAAAAACGTTTTTATACTATGGGTCTATTTTTAATATTTTAGGAGATACAGTAATTTAAAAAATGCTTACGTTGCGCAAAATGAGTACTCATGATCTAGGCACTAAAAAAATGGCTGTAACTCCTAAAATATTGATTTTAGGAAAAAACTACAAGAATTAAAAATTGTAGATAATAAAATTTCCTATCAAAAACGTCTTCATACTATGGGTCTATTTTTAATATTCTAGAAGATACAGTAATTTAAAAAATGCTTACGTTGCTTCCTTCCAGTTGCGTTCGTCGCAAGTGACGTCAGACAACTTCCACGAACTAGTCCAAATTCTCTCAACAACCGGTAGCCCTTCATTGCTCCTAGAATCCCTCCGGCAAGTATGGAACCCGACGCTGCAGTCCTCCGGAGTGACCTTGACAAGCTTAAAGAAGCTGGAAGAAGATATCCTAGGCCCAAGAGCGGCATCGACCTTGCTGGAAGAAAGCAACTACTGGCTCAAGCAGCTAGACCACTCTAAAAAGAGCAGCGAGCGTTCGGCGATCCAAGATCTCATCAAGCTCCTGCAGGACATCCGCTCCGAGCTAGACAACGCCGCATCATCAAACGACGGGCTGCTTGGCCTTGAAGAGTCCCTGGAGATCATCAGCGGCCTGATCGACGATATCTGGAAGCTAGAGACGCCGATTTATAATGAGAAGAGGATGAAATCCTTGCTGGAGATCATCGACCGGGAGTTACTTGCCTGCGTCGAGACGTCGCTCACCGAACTGACTGCCAAGGACGCGCGGATCAGCGACGAAGCGGTTTTGAATGCGTCGCAGGTCTGCAAGAAGTGGGTGGCGAGCTGCGAGAGACACACGAGTCTCTTCTGGCCGCATCAGTCGCTGCATCCCTGGAAGGATCCTCCAGTGGTTCCTCCAGCTTGCAAGCAAATCGGCGCGCGTCTGAAGCAAGCAGCGGAGCTTCGTCTGCAGTACCATCAGATCGTGCGTCTGCTCAGTGACTCTCAACGTCAGAGCTTGAACACCAGCGAGATCCTCCAGCAATTCGAGGACTACAAAACGCTGTGCGACGTCGAAAAATCCGCGGAGTGGGAGCGGATTCTTCGACGATTCGAAGAAAATCTCGCTCCGGCTGAAGAAGGCGTCACTGAGAAGCTCAAGCGGCAGTTCGCCGCAGCGCAGACACCAGTGGTTCTCATTTCCAAGGTTCAGCGCTACGCAGAGCTGATCAAGCGGCCGAGGATCAAGCAGAACCTGCGCACAGAGCGGGAGAACCTCTTTTCTGGAATTGGTGACGTCATAGGTAAGCGACGTTCTAACTGGCACCTAAATCTTGCTCAAGCCAATGTTACCTGGGTAATTGGTCTTCTTTCAGATGTTTATCAATCCGGACCCGACGTCAAGGAGCTGCTGGACACGCCGCATATCCTGCAGGAGGTCCAGGCTGCGCGGTACGCCGAGACCAAGCTGACAAACCTGGAGAAGCTGGTCAGAGAGCTGCTGGACGACCTTCCGGAGGTTAAACAAGCAATGGAAAAGGTTCATGCTGCTGCGCGAGATGCGGAGACCAAGCGAGCGCACCTGGTAGAGGCTTGGGTAAGTTTCTTAGAGTTTTGAGCAGAAGAGAGGGTGCTAATAGGCCTGGAAATAGATTCAGGACACCCAGAAGTCGATCGCGGACAAGGAACTGACTCTTGGAACAGATTCGGCGGTGGTGGAGCTAACGGGGACCAGTATGATGAAGGTAAACTATGATCCGAGGCTGATGACGCTGATCAAGGAGGCGCGCGCGCTCTCTGGGCAGGGGATTGAACTGCCGCGGGAGATCAAGAGTCTGGTGGAGCGCGCTGGTGCGCTAGCAGGCCGCGCAAGGGAGCTGCAGAAGATCGCTAACTTTCATAACACGATTGGAGACCGCATGATTGCTTCGCAGCGGCCGATTATGTTGGCTACTGCTATGGAGTTTGCCAGGGCGGTTCAGGAGCAGAAGGGAGTCGTCTGGTCGGACTTGTATGCGATTGATGTTTACATCAATAGGTTAAAGGAGTATGTAAGTATTTTGGCGGGAATTGTGGGGTGTGATGATGATGGTGGTTTTGGTGTGGTTCTAGGTCCAGAAGTTTGCGAGGCAGAACTCGGAACTTGCGACTAAGCACATGTATCTTAGGGACCTGGTGGCTAATTTGCTGAAAGGAGAAGTGGTTAATCTAATTGGGAGCCAGGTTGCGTGGAAGGATACGCTCAAAACCATGCGCAGTGTGGTTGATGATGTTGATGCTAACTATGGGAATACCAAAGCTTGGAAGCTTCACTGGGATAGGCAGTTGCTGAAAGTTTTGGATGTTGCGTACAGGTAAGTGGTGTAAATGATATGGTAATAATGATGATGATGATGATGATGATGATGATGATGGTGTATGTTAAAATATCATAAGACATTGTCTGACCATAACCGTTCTCTAACGACTTCCTTACGGGAAATTAAAATCAAACAGTGGGTGATTCAATGAAATAGAATTGATGACAAGTCTTTTGTTTCAAAAGTTTATTCACGATATTCATCGATTACAATCACAATTAGACTTTGCGAATGCTAAATAGAAGCCCATAAACAGTCCCGTCGAATCCGTACGCCCACTTCTTGTTGAAGTCCATTTCCCAAAGCGGGAGTCGGCTAGAATTGAAATTCACCGGCAAGTAGGGAACCACGACGTCATTATCGATGCGCTCTAAGTGCAGGTACTGGATATGATCAAATTTTCCGTTGTTAACTCTATCTTCCTCTTCATAAACTATTCGGAATCGAGGATAGAGAGGAACACGAAGGAAAATATCAAAGTATTTCTTGACATTTCTATCAATTACTTCGTTGTTTCCAATAGGCATCACGTTTATCGGCGTGAGTCTTCCGTATTGCCATTCCAACCATAACTTTCCTTTTGAATGAACCACTCTTTTGGAGGACAACTGCACCGCACTTTTGATGTTTTCGGCGTTGATCTCAAGCATCCATAAGTTTGGAACATCAATTAAAGTTTCATTTGCTTCGATGATTGAATTGGAAAAGCATCCCGCTACTAGTGTTACCTGAAGGATTCACTTAGTCAGATAAGCTTAGAGTGATTAGAATGGTTACTTACCAGAAAGATGAACTGCGACAACATGCTTCTGATGATTCGTTACAACTGAAGATCCGAAGGTTTGAATTCTTCATTTTATTCGCTCGGTCTCGTGGGTACACAAAGAATCTTTGGACAATACTGAAGACAATAGACAAGGTGAATCATTGACGTTGAAAAACCCAACTTGGAAATCCCAAGCTGCTATCAAGCACTTAAAGAAGAAACGACCTGGATGACGAACTCGCAAAGCTTTCATTGTCTAGCATTGGTTTTTCCGCACTCACTTCCTATTGTCGTCATCAGGCTTTTGTTCAAAGACTCTTTGTTTGATCACGAGACGCAGCCAATAAAACCAGGACTTGCCGCATCGGGAACCTCAGTCGCAACGAATCATCAGAACCATGCAGTCGCAGCTAATTTTTCTGGTAAGTGATCATCCTAATCACTCTAAGCATATCTAACCAACTAAATTCTTCAGGTAGCACTGGTAGCAGGTTACACCGCTACTTTCGACGTAAATCAAACTCCAGGTCAAGATATTCCTAACTACTGGCAGATGGAGATCAACAACACCCTAGGTGTCGATCGGAGTGAAGTTCTGAATGGTACTGTGATATTCCTTTGGGGAAAAAACTTCGTACAGTTGAAGGACAACAGGCTTCTTGCTGTTAGTTTGGAACCTATTGGAAGGAATAAAATGGTGGACGAGAATGTCGACAAGGATTTCAATGTCAGACTTAAAATTCCTCTAAAAATAGATAAAGAGGTCGTGCAGCTGGGGCCTATGGCCTATTCCATAATATTACATCCAACTCAGTCATTTGTTTACATGACGAGATCCAGAGACGTTCGAGCGCTTCCTTGTTGGGAAATAGACTACAAACAAGGTCTTTCAATGTATCTCATTAACGATACTATCTATGGGATGATGTTTACTGTTCGTAAAGCATCTGAATAGTCTTAAGTCATTACGATCTGAATAAATTATCTGAACGTAAAATTTGTTGTTTGATTACCTGATCCATAATGAACACTTAGCGCAACGTAGGTCATTAGTCCAAGCGTCTTTTGTCTCTTAATCATTGGGGAAGACCCAATTTAGATTATCTATCCAGCTTGATGAAGACAATAGCAGTGTTATCAATTTATTGGCTTTGAAAAAAACAAGTTTGGGGCATTCCAAATGACTGCAAGGCAGAAGACACTTAGATTAATTACCTACGCCGCAGGCGTTAAAGATTGATTAGACCACATGATTCTTGTCGTTTTTTAATGACTAGTAGTCTAGGTGACTAGATACCAACTAATCGTTAATGTGAATCTCTTATCATCATTACCATCATCATCATATATCAAACATCGGATATATCGAAGCAGATATACTGTCACTCAGATAAAACGTTGCAAATGCAATGACCTTGAATCATATGACATGTTGCCTTAAGGAACATCCTTAACGATTACCTCAAAAAGACGCTTAGAAGACAAGATTGATCAGATTTTGTGGTGCCAAATGTCTATAACGGCTCAATTACTCAAGAAAACAAATTCTAAGCTCAGATCATTTATTCAGAATACAATTTTTACAATTCAGAGACTTTACAATTAGAAAATAGTTACATAAGACCAGGATAGTGAAAGTTGGAATGTCATTGTGAGATATTTTTTTGAGCTTCATCATAATTCCGTCTGTATAGCTGCATAAGCATACTATAGGACAGCATCGGTCTGGTGTCAGAGTTGTTGAAGTTATCAAGCCCGCCGTCGCCTAGGCTTGGAACATCTTGAGAAGCTGGAGGTTCCGTTGAAGGATCTTGAGTTGAAGTTTCAGTTTTAGGCCTGGTTCTGTACGCGGAGCAGGCTACTAATAGCGTTATCTGAAGGAATTAGTTAATTAGATAAGCTTGGAGTATTAGAAAGATGGTCACTTACCAGGAGGATCAGCTTGGTCTGCATTGTTCTGATAATTCGTTGGAACTGAGGGTGCAAGGACGAAAATTCCTGGTTTTGTAGGCCAGACTTTGAAGATAACAGAAGCTATCAAACGGCTATCTGATGAAGAGGATAGCAGGTTCGTCAATTCGGTGGCGTAGAAGGACCAATCAGGGACATTCCCGGTGATTAGAAGACAAAAGACACTCAGATTAATGATCAGCGCCGCGGGTGCTCGAGATTGGCTAGGCCAAGAGGTTCTCATGGTTCTTCAATGACTTTTTTGGGAAGTACGCTAGCGAATAACAACTCATTTGTAGTTTAGATAATTTAGAAAGACAAGGAGTCTTTGGATAATAACTTGCTAAAGATAATAGTGTCATTAATCGTCTGCGTGGACAGATTAACAAAATTTTATTGAATTTATAGTTGTAATTGGTATAAAGCATTTTTTAGATAAGAGCCCCCTCCTTAGAATGATCAGCTTAGGAAGATTCTATTGTTGAAATTCGATAGCTTATTAGCTGATGTTTTTTTTTTTTTTCAGGGCAGCGCTCCCAAACCTGGTAAAAAAGCTTCCAGAACTCCAGATCGAGTTGATATTCCGTGACAACAAGCTCCAGTGGCGCCCTTCAGTGGAAGAAATCCGAGCCAAGATCTACTCAGCCATCAAGCGGTTCCTCTCAATTCCCTTAAACTTTCGCGGCGTAGGAAACGCGCAGGACGCCAAGTTCAGCTTGATCGTTGACAAGAACGCGTACTTGTTCGGCGCAGTTTATAACGACGCAGAAGCGGCTATCGCGACGTTAAATTCAGTAAAACTCAAATGGACACCACTCGCGGAACCCGCAACAGCAGACATTGCGGAGAAGCTCAAGGGAAAATCGCCGAAGGAATGGGAGAAGGCGTTCAAGGACACGAAACAGTGGGCGCAACAGATCGGAAAGCTCCGCGGCGGCGAGCTCAAGCTTTGGTGCTTCGCGATAGACACTGCAACGACGCGCAGTGACCTTGAGTCAGCAACGCGCAGGACCTGGGACCGCCTATCTACGGAACTCCGCGCAGAAGCTGCAGAAAGGCTGCTGACCTGCGTGGAATTCTTGAGTTCCGCTGCGCGTGACCTTGAGCACCGTCCGAAGGACATCGAGGAGGTAGCGCTCGCTTATGACACGCACCGGAGGATCGAGAGCGAAACTCCGAGGATTGCTGCGGAGCTAGAATGCGCGACAGGCCTCGCTCGTCTGATGGCCGCCTGGACCAGGGAAAAACTGGACGGTCTATCTGGCGCAGTCGCGGCCTGGGAGAGTCTCGCAGATCGACTGGAGAGGCACAAAACGATCGTTGCGCATCATGTCGAAGACGCAAAGCTGAATCTACGTCACCGCGCAGCGGCGCTGAAGGACGAACGCGAGCGCTGGGAGACTAAGTGGACTTCCAAGCCGGAGCTTGTGACTATTGACTGGATTGCGGGGATGCGCGAGCGCTGGACGTCGCTGGAGTCCCAGCGTGACTCGCTGATCACTGATTGCCAGCGCGTAGGCTTGGACGTCGCTGAGTTCTTCCAAGATTCTGATTCGCGGCGTCTAGAGGCTGAGTTGGAGGCAGAAGAGTCTAATTGCAGGTTCCAAGAGGACTTTCTTCAGGAACTGGAGGGCCAGTTGTCGGAAGAGTGGAGCGTAGCACGCCGCAGGCTTCCGAGGTTCCACGACTGGTTGGATTCTTGGCGCGAGAGGATCAAGGTCCAGGCCAAGGAGCCCAGGGAGTCTTTGGAGTCTCTGGAGGTTGACACCTTCGTCGGAAAGAGGATCCGCGAGTTACGCAGCGCGGTTGAACTTGTCCAGCTGCTGCGCGGTGACGAGCTGGCTGAGGAGCACTGGAACGACCTCAGGAAGCTTCTAGGGGTCCAAGTTGCTACGCGGGACATGACTCTGGGGAATCTAATCCTTGCTGCGCCGGAAATCGAGGCGAATCTTGAGAAAGTTAAGGAAGTTACCAAGCGCGCCTTGGCTGAAAATGGAATTCGTCAGGCGATCGTCGAGCTGGAGGCTTGGGAATCATCAGCAGCTGTCCAGCTCCAGGATGCTAAGGACAGTAAGGGTCGGGAAATTCTGCTGATGGGAGAGTACGGCGAGACTTTGGCGCGCGTAGGAGAGTTGAAGCTGCTGATTGAAGGTGCTAAAGGTGCTGCGGGTTTTGAAAGATTCGCCGCACGCGCGGGACGTTGTGAGTCGGCGCTTTTTGAGCTGGAAGAGCGGATCAAGGTCCTGGGGGCTGTTCAGCGCAAGTGGGTGTACTTGGAACCGGTTTACAACAGCGGGACAGTTGCTACGCCTGCTAATGACAACGGAAAGTGGCTGCGCGCTGATAAAGAGTTCAGGTACTTGATTGGAGAAGTTTCGCGGGATCCACGCGTGCCTTCGTTGCGCAGACTGCCCATGCCGGCGATTGTGAGTCTCAAAGATCTGCTAGATAGGTGTCAGCGAAGCCTCGACGAGTTTCTGGAAGAGAAACGCGCGGCGTATCCAAGGTTGTACTTCCTTAGCGATGAGGATCTTTTGGAACTGATTTCAGGAAGTAGCTTAGGCTTGAAGAATCACTTGCCGAAACTCTTTCAAGGAGTCGGAAGCGTGGAGATTAAAGACGGGACTATCAGTGCGATAGTTTCTCCAGAAGACGAGATGCTGGTTTTCACGCGGGGAATTGACCTTGCTGATTCGCTGCCAGCTTGGTTAGCAAATCTTGAAGAAGAGATACGCGTGACGCTGGCGAAGAAGTTGGAGGTCTGCTACCAGGATCGCGCTCAGGAGGTTTCCAAGTACCCCAGTCAAATTCTGCTGCTTGCTGAGCGGATCCACTTCACAGAACGTTGCGAAGAAGCTGTGCGCAATGGAAAAATCGCGCTGAAGACTCTTGTTGATCATCTGGAGTCTCAAAGGGCCAAGTTCCGCGCGCTGGAAGACGCTGATGATCGTCTGACAGCTCTAAAAGCGCGGAGTCTGCTTCTAGAGACAGTCCATCACTTAAACATCGTGCGTAGTCTGATCAAAGTCGCTGAAACTGGCGGGAACATGTCCTGGACCTGGAACCGGCAGCTGCGCTTCTACACAACGGTAAGTACGCACTTTAATCTCTGTTTAAAAGTGAATTTGATGGATATCTTCAATCCTAGAACCAAGGACCAGTTGTCAAGTGCGCTGGAGCCGAGTTCCAATACCGCTTCGAGTATCAAGGCGCTGCTGTGGGTCTAGTGAGAACTACGTTGACGGAAAAGTGCTTCCTAGCACTGACCCAGGCGATGAAACTCGGCTTGGGTGGAAGTCCAACTGGTCCAGCAGGGACAGGCAAGACTGAGAGCGTGAAAGCTTTGGCGTCGCTGCTAGGGAGGCTGGTCTTGGTCTTCAACTGCGATGAAGGTCAGTAACTTTTAGATCTTCAGGTTAGATCAACGGGAAGTAACTTAAATTGTTCTAGGAATGGACGCCAGCAGCATGAAGCGCATTCTGGGCGGACTAGCCCAGGCAGGTGCTTGGGGGTGCTTCGACGAGTTCAATCGCCTGGAGGAAAAGACTCTCAGCGCGGTAGCGATGCTGGTGCGTCCGCTGCAGCAAGCTCTGCGTGACAACACCACCAGCGTCCAACTAGGCGAGCAAAATATCACGCTAAATCCTCACTGCTGCGTGTTTATCACCATGAACCCCGCAGGGAGCGACTACGGCGGCCGAAACAAGCTACCAGACTCTCTTGCGCGGCTCTTCAGGCCTATCGCAATGGCTCATCCTGATCGGTAAGTCCCAATTGACTTTAAAGAATCTTGATGATGATCCTCTTCTTCCAGGTACGACATTGTCAAGGCTCTGCTCGAGTGCGCTGGCTTCCAGGAAGCTTCCAAGCTAGCAGGTCAACTGGTGGAGGCTCTGGACATGGCGGAGAAGCTTCTGACTCGGCAACCTCACTACGACTGGGGCCTGAGGGCCCTGAGGTCAGTCCTAGACTCGATTCCTCCTGGACAGGATGAGCGACAGCGACTCTTGCAAGCCATCCAAGCTTCTACTGTCCCGAAGCTGACCAAGGAAGACACGGACAAGTTCAACCAGATCCTCCAAGACGTCTTCGTGGACGTCGACGTCAAGCACCAGCCCTCTGAAGACAAACAGGCTCTGCGTGAAGCGTTGGACGAAGTTTGTCGCAAGCGTGGGCTGACTGATGATACTGTCCTGCGTTGCGAGCAACTTTACGACCAACTGCAGAGCCGCATGGGCGTCGCAGTGGTTGGACCACCTGGATGTGGTAAGACTCTCGTGCGTAGAACGCTTTCTGAGGCTTTGGTGAAGTTGGGCGAGAATATGAGAGAGATAAACATCTTCCCCGGCGCGATTCCTAAGACTCAATTGCTGGGGCGCGTTGATGCACAGACTAGAGAGTGGAGGGATGGTTTGTTGTCGCTTGGCGTGGCTTCTATCGCTGACGAGTCACTCTGGATAGTCCTGAACGGAGATGTTGAGCCCAGCTGGGCAGAAGCTCTTAATTCCGCGCTGGATGACAACAGGATACTCACGCTAGCGAGTGGCGTTAGTGTGAAACTCAACCCACGCATAAGGTAACGTTAGTTTGAGGTCTAACCAACTGAGATTTGACAGACGCTTTTCAGGTTCATATTCGAGACTCATCAGCTAGCTGGCGCTAGTCCTGCGACTGTCTCACGGCTGGGTGTGGTCCATCTTGCAGCTATGCCAGTGGCTGCGCTTTTGACCTCAACGGTCTTGGACCCTCTGCCGCCTGCAGTCAAGCAAGTTGTGCCTAAGATACTCACTGTGATTGACCGCGTGCTGGAGGAGAGCTCCATGTCATGCTTCAGTGAAGTCAACGCCCTAATGCAACACTTGCAATCAGCCAGTACGATGAACAAAGTGACCTACGCACTGCTGATGGTCACTTGCTTCCAAGCTGAGACGCAGGAGACCAGGAATACGCTAGCGAATTTCATCCTACAGACCTTGGAGTCCTGGTGTCCTGATCCACAACGTCCGCTGGACGTGGTGTACAACCCGGAGATCGACAGGCTGGAGCCTTTCGGTGAACAGAAGAATGTGATAGACGCAGAGACGCCCGTTTTGGTGACAAGTAAGTTTCTAAGCTTGGTTCTGATAAGACTTTTCATGACCTTGAATTTTTAGATGCGCTAAACCGAGGACTGGTGACGATAGCACCTTGGGTTGAAGCTGGACAGCCGGTTCTTGTGCGTGGTCCTCGAGGAAGTGGCAAAAGCAGCCTTGTTACTGCTGCGTTGCACTCGCTGGATGTAAGCGTGGTCAATGCTTCTTCTTTGTTCTCGACCTTGGACCTGACCAACCGGCTAAAAAGGTCCTGCGTACGCCTAGAATCAGCTACTGGCCGCGCGTATCGACCTCGCACTGGCTCCAAGGTGCTGTTGGTCATCAAGGACCTGCACCACGCGAGCAAGAACCTCCAAGAGCTGATCCGGCAACTGCTGGAAGACAAAGGCTTTCATGAAGACGATCTTGAATTCGCGAGTCTTCCAGTGACGATTCTTGCTACAGCTGACGTCAAGACTCCCCTGCACCCAAGACTCAGTGCGCTGTTGGCGACTCATCAGATAACTCCACCGACTTCAGGAGAGCTCCAGGCGATCATCGAGGTCCACTTGCATCACGCGCTGAAGCAGGTGTCTCCTGAAGCTAGACCCGCTTCCTGGATCTCTTTTGTAGCTTCGGTGATGCAGGACTCCATTTCAGAAACCAAGGAGTTTTTCTGGACTGCCAAGGACCTGGTGCGCTGGGCTAGAACTCTAGCTTACTACCCAGCGCCGGAGAACGAAGAAGACATCGCCCGTCATCTGCTAGACGCTGGATCCCACTTCTTTTACCCAAGGTAAGTTATTTTGGTAGATTAGCTGAGCGCTTGCTGATAACTCTGATCTCCAGGTTGACCTTGAAGGACCAGACGCGCTGGAAGTCGACCTTGACCTTGAAAATCCCGGATCTAAAGACACAGAAAGACACTCTGTACACCTGGCAAGGAAACGCTGGATTGAGTCCTCTAGCGCCTGAATCCTGGAAGATGGAGATGCAGAACGTGATCGCAAAGTGCCAGAGGGAAGGAGAGGTCTTGGAGACAGTCCTCTCGGCGCATCTGCTCCAACTAACAGCAGGTAAGTGAGTTAGGACGCGTGCGTAAGCTTGGCGTGCTAATATTCTTTATTTTCAGGCATCAGCTGGGCATTCGGCGCAGGGTTCCAAGGGATTGTCATGGCGGGACGACCTGGCAGTGGACGTAGGACAGCAACCAAGTTGATAGCTTCAGTGTCCTCGCTGCGTCTAATTGACTCCGGCCCAGGACGCGGAAGAACTTCCATCAAGACTGCGGTGCAGTCAGCGGGGATCGATGGCGAGCGAACCCTTCTACTCCTAGAGGAACATCACCTGCGCGAAGAAGGCCTGGATGTCCTTGCCAGTGCGTTGATTTCACGCGGAGAAGTACCGGGGCTCTACACGCCTGAAGAACTAGACACTTTAGTGGCGCCGTTGACTGAACTAGCGCGCAAGGAAGACCTCACTGGTGGCCTTGACCAGTTTCTGTACCACCATTTAAGGTCCTTGCTGCGCGTAGTAGTGATTGTAGACACTACAGATTGGAATTTTACAGACTACGCGCTGGAAGATGCGCTGATGATTGCGGAACCACCTGGCGCAGAGTGGTGGACGCTAGAAGCGCGGCTCCAAGAGCTAGGTGGTCAATTAGCGCCTGATTTTTCGGAATCTCAAGGGCTTAAGCATTTAACAGAAGCTCACTTACAGGCTCCGCGTGGTCAGCAATCTCCAGCGCGCTTTTACGCACTTGTAAACTCTTGGAGTGACCTTCGCGCGACCTGGTCGAGGGACATAGAGTCCAAGATTGCGAGTCTGGAAGCTGGAATTGGGAAGTTGAAAGAAGCGGGTGACAAAGTCGCTAAGCTAGAGGACGAAGCTTCGAAGCAACGCAAGGAACTTGAAGTAGAAACTGGCCGTGCTAACGCTGCGTTAGAGCAAATAACAGCGACGATGCGCGGCGCTACGGGGCAACGTGGAGAAATGACGAGTTTAAAGGCAGACACTGAGCGTGAAAGCGCAGAACTCGCTCGGCGTAAGATAGTAATCGAAGGCGAGTTGTCTAAAGTTGAACCGCTGGTCGAAGCAGCCTCCCACGCAGTAGCAAACATCAATGCTGATGCGTTAGCAGAGGTTCGGTCTCTACGCGCGCCTCCAGCGGCAGTTCGTGACGTTTTAGAAGGCGTGTTGCGCCTGATGGGTATCAAGGACACTTCCTGGAACAGCATGAAGATATTTTTGGCCAAGCGCGGCGTCAAGGACGAGATCAGGACTTGGGACGCGCGGCGCAGCACTCAGACCAGCTTAGATGCAGTGGAAAAATTGGTCAAAGAACGTCCTGAGTCTTTTGAGGAGAAAACTGCACGTCGTGCGTCAGTGGCTGCTGCTCCTTTAGCAGCCTGGGTGCTCGCTAATCTCCAGTATGGAAAGATTCTTCAGCAAGTGGCGCCTCTGGAGCGTGAGCAGCGTCAATTGGCGGAAAAACTCGCTGAAGCTGAAGCGCAGATTGATAAACTAGCCGAGGGACTTAATTCAGTTGAGTCGCGCGTCAAGCAGCTCCAGGACCAGTTGGCTGAACACTCCCACGGCGCAGCTGCTTTGCAAGTCAGGTCAGAGGCGACTGAAGCCAGTCTTAAGACCGCGCGTGCATTATTGGAGAAGCTAGACGTCGAGTACCGGGACTGGGAGCTCCAGTTGGAGAATCTGAACAAAAGAAAGACGAAGCTGGATGTCGAAGCTGCTCAGGCGGTTACTTTGTTGGTATATGAGACGATTAAGGACGAGAAAAGGCGCGAAGTTATCGATTTGCTGATTTCAGAGCGCGAGCGCTTGATTTGGCGTGCTCAGGACCTTCCAGCGGACTCTGTGAGCATCGCAGGAGCTGCCTGCGCGCTGCGAGGCCCACTGGTGCCTTTGTTTATCGATTCCAGTGGCGTAGCGGTTAACTGGCTGAAGCGCAACCTAGAAAACCAGCTGGAGGTGACGAAGCCCAGCGATGCGAAGTTCCTGATGACGCTGGAGCTGGCTGTAAGGTTCGGCAAGGCGTTGCTGGTCGAAGAAATCGTCGAATTACCATCAATTTTTCTTCCTCTGCTGCGCAAAAGATTCTTGAAGCTCGGAGATAGAATTCTCAGCGTCCAGAACGGGTTCAAGCTTTTCCTAGCAACTAGGCGTGATAAGATCAATACCTTGCCCCGCGAAGCTGACGCGGTGCTTTTTAAAATAACAATGGGAGCGGGAACGCGAAGCCTTGCTGAGCGCTTCGTCGAGCAGGCGCTGCTGCAAGAGACCCCGGAGCTAGATAAGCAGCGCCGCGAGGCTCTGGAGCTGGAAGAGAAGCTAGCAGGCGAGCGAGATCAAGCGCGTGTGGATTTATTAGCTCAATTAGCTAACGCACGCGGCGAGGACCTGCTTCAGGACTCGTCAGAGGCGACGCCGAACTCTCTGCTGTCTTCACTGGAGGCGACTCAGGCCAAGGCCAAGGAAATAGCCCGTGCGTTGGGGCAGAATCGCCAGAAGCGTGACCAAGTGACACAACGCGCGCGTGAGCACGAAAAACTCGCTAAATTCGCCGCGCAGTTGTTCAAACCCGTGAAGGCTCTTGCCTACCTTAATCCACTGTACGTCTTCAGTGTGGAAGCGTACGCGGAGATTTACTTAGAAGCTGAGAAGCACCGCAAGCTTATCGACGGCGACTCTAAGGAAGCCGACGGACAGGCAGAGAAGAAGCTGATGGCACTCACGCTGAACTACTGCGCAAAGGCGGCCTATCGCAAGGACCGGCTGCCCTTGGCGTTATATTTAGCGCTGGTGATGTACCCAGTGTCTGACAGCGAGCGCCATCTTTTATTCCAGGACTCTGTGAGCTCAGGAGAAGCGCAGGATTCTTCAGTTCCAGACTGGGTGCCAGAAGAGCGCAGGGCAGCTACGCGTGCCCTACTTGCGGCGATTCCTCAACTAGGGTCTAGATTACGCAGCGAGTGGCTTGATGACTTGAATACCATCTACAAGGACTCTTGCAGCTCTTTTCAGAAGCTTTTGGTGGTCCAGGCGTTGCGACCTGATCACTTAAACACTGCGCTGACCAAGTACGTCACCGAGAAGCTGAGCGTAAAGGACCTGGCGCCAAGCACCTGGACCATGGAGTCTGTAGTTGAAGCCCAGAAGCGGCCTGTCCTCTTTTTACTGTCCCCCGGCGCAGACCCTGGGCCGGAATTAAGCAACCTTGCGTCGCGCTTGAACGTCACTGGAGGATTCGTCGAGGTCTCGCTGGGTCAAGGCCAAGTTGACCAGGCGGAAATGATGATTGACAACGTTTGCAGGTGAGTAGAGACTCAAGTTTCCTTTGAAAGTCTTCTAAAGGTTTAATGTTTCAGAAACGGTGGCTGGATCCTGCTGAGCAACCTCCAGCTGGCTTTAAACTGGCTGCCTAAGCTAGAAAGCATTCTGCGTAATGCTACGCCGCACGAATCCACGCGGATCTGGCTTACCACTGAAGAGTGCGCGGGTTTCTACCCAGGATTAGCTGGGCTGTGCCTTAAACTCGCCTACGAACCGCCAGAGGGCGTCAAACGTAACCTAAAACGGTCCCTACGCCAACTCCAAAGCTATCGGCCGCAGTCGAAAGACTCCGAGGGCGTCTTTGTGCTTGCGTGGCTTCACGCGGTTCTTCAGGAACGCAGGAAGTTCGTTCCGCGCGGGTGGATCCGCGCATACGAATGGAGCGAGGCTGATCTGGAGGCTGCGAGGGAACTTGTAGTAAACTACGCGCTTAAATTCAACCCTTCGGCACGTCTGGATTGGGAGGAAGGTCGCGGGCTGCTCGACGTCGCGATCTACGGCGGCAGGCTTCAAGATCGCTTTGATATGCGGGTTCTGGAGGCGATTATCAAGGACGTCTGGGCCCAGGACGTGTTCCAAGGACGCAGGAGGCTCGGAAAGGTTCTTAGCGTGCCTGAAGCTTGCAAGAGGGACCCTGCGAGGTATATCGACCAGTTGGCGGACGCTGACGATCCTCTGGAGATCTTCGGGCTCCCTGCTAACGCTCTCAGGGCCTGGGAACGCTCCGCCGCGGAAGTTGTCGTCACGGAGCTCAAAGGTAAGCGTGGAAGGTGCGTAGGTGCAGGTTTTATAGATGGATTGTTTCAGGGGTGTTTGACAAGTCGATGACGTCGGACAAGAAGCTACTCAGACGAGCGGATGGGAAGTTCCAGCGTGATATTAAGAGTCATTATGAACAGCTGTCCTCTGCGCTGATGAAGATCAAGGTCCTAAAGGGGACCAAGCACCCAATTCAAGAATTCTTCGTCAGCGAGATTGTTAACTTCAATGCTCTGACGTCGACCCTGAAGGACGCCGTTAGCAACAACAGGATCACTTCTTCCAAGGTTAGTTACGCCTAATTGATAATTTTGGGTGTTTTGCTGAACTTAGCTTGTTCCAGACGCCCTCCGGCTTATTGGAACGCTGGCCATCAGGGTCCAAGGAGATCTTGGCGTTCATCAACGACCTAGCAGCGCGTAGCAAGTTCTTGGCTGGAGTCAATGTGGATAACCTGCTGATAACCTCCAATGAGTACAAAAAGGTCAATATCATCAATCTGAGCTTCTTATCAAGGCCAAAAGGATTCCTCGCGGCGGTAAAACAGTTCACTGCTAGGGAATTAAGGGTCTCGATGAGCGAACTTAAGCTCAGCGCCACCTGGCTGGAGAACAGTGAACTGTCAGCTCATAAAACCTCGAATCACGACAAGGGGGTTGTTATCAGCGGATTGATAATCACTGGAGCGACTATCAGCAATGGAAGCTTGGTTGAGGTTACTGATAAGGCTTCGGCTGTTGTCAATACGCCGCTGTGCTTGCTGAAGTATGTTATTGGAAATGGAGAGCATCTAGACGAAGGGATTGAAGTGCCAGTTTATAATAATTTGCAGCGGGATCAATTGATCTGCTCGCTTAGGGTCAACTGTAGCAGGGATAGGATTAATGAGTGGGTTAAGAGGAGTGTTGTTATTTATCTAGGTCTTAATTAGATGTAACAAGAGAACAATAAATATTACATATAGCCAGGCTAAGATTGCTATATAAGCTGGCTAAAATAAAAAAATTTTAATAAAAAACTCATTATATTAGAAGCAAAACATGATTAACAAAATTTCAAAACAAATTAACAAAATCGACGACTCATTCGTCATCGACATCATAATAGTAATCCTAGCAATCGGAATCTTCTATATCTTGCTCTTCCCTACGTCGCGCGTGAGCACCCTAGCATCTCCTCTGAACGACGACATCCAACGCTCGCTTGTGAACCCAAACCTCATCACCCTCCGCCAACACGCCGTTATCTTCAAGACGTACCGCGATGCGAAGCTGCGCGACGTCACCTTTAACAAAAACTTCCTTTCCGCCGGCTCTCTATTAATCCCGAAGCTGACCTCCTTCGGCATTGCAGTACTCTCCAAGTACGCCGAAGACAGCAAAGCCGACTATATTCTCGTCGCAGAGCACCTGATCGCGTCCTTGGACGCGATCCTCCAAAAATTCAAACCTCAGGACGTAATCAACCGTTTGAAGCCTCGTTGGCGCGTAACGATCCCACTAACGCGTATGCTTGCGATGTACATGTACCTTGGGGAACAATCCTCGATTGCAAACATCTGCTACCAGAGAATCACCCAATTCATCCCGAAGATCAACGAATCAATGACCTTTACGCTCACCGGCGCAGATTTAGCGCGTGTGGCCATCCCACGTCTGATGGCGACGTACCTGAACGCCCGCGGGACTTTCAGAGAAGAAGTTAGGACCGACGTCTTCAAATCTTTAGATAGTGTCTTCAACGTCACTCGAATCACCACCGCTGACGTCGAAGACGGCATTTACGCAGATGGAATCTACGCAGACGGCTCCGCAATCGTTCGCAGCGCGGCGAATTTCGAAGATCTAGTCTCATTAGACTTCTACGCAAAGATCTACGACGCGTTAGGCCGCAGGTCGAACATCAACAGCCTAGTGACATCGTTGTTTAACGACGTCCTTCATCCAGAGCTGGATTTTCTGCCCTTCGGGCTTTTTACGTCAGGTTCTGCGTCAGGGACTGAGTTACTGACGTCGCTTAAGGAGTACAAGCGTACGGCTACCGTAGGGACCAGAATCTTTCCCTTTATTGGCCTGGGAGTCTTCAAGGCGCCGAAATTCGTCTTCTCTCTCCGCGTACAGCGACCTAACATCGCGGCGTTTCAAAGCGAGGCGACAAACTACGCGCTAGGTTTGATTCAGATGCGCAAGATGTTCCTCAACCAGACGTACGGAGACAATTGGGGCTGGGAGACGATCAAAAGCCAGCCTGGTGTTATGATTATGAAGGATACGAAGGGGAAGATTGATGCTTTGAAGGCTCAAGGGCAGCCGGTCTTTGCTGATGAAGTAACGTCGTGCATCGGACATCTAGGTGACGTCAGGGTGATGTTCTGGATTAATAAGTATAAGCTCCAAGCTATCTTTGGGAAACTTCAGGTGGCTGAGTATGGGGTGGTTACTGATAATGGCCTGGTTTTAAGATATGTCGTCACAAATGTGACGAAGACAGTGATGATTCAAGTCCAGGATCCTAATGTTGGTAAGGAGGTAAAATTAATTCCAGATAGAGAGTTACATGGTGACTCGTTTGTTTTCAAGGAAGGTGAGCAAGGGCTTATTCAGTGGAGACAGGTCTTTGATAAAGATCGAGAGCCAAGGAAAATTGACGTCGAAAAGGGAGTTATGTCGTTTAGATTTAATGATGACAGTTGGAAGGTTGAGGATATTGGGAAAAGTAGGTTTATTGTACGGCGCGGGACGAATATTGAAATGGCAGGTACTTCTAGTCCGGATGTTAATGATAAATTTTCGTATAATATGAAAGAGTATCTGAGAAATCCTGTTAAGCTTATGTATTATCTGAAAAAGTGATTTGGAGATTGATTATTGAGAAATTTGGATTTTTTTTACTGCTTGCGAGAAGATACGCCACCTGCGCCATCTAGTGGTGACTTTCGGAACTAAAATTTTAAAAATTGTTTTTAGGTCTAGAATGACAGTTGGAGATGTTTTCTAGCTTCTAGAGGGCTAGAAAAATTAATTTAGGACTTTTTTTTTGATAAAAACACATTTTATATTCAGGCTACGAAATCTCAATCGAAAAAAATTAATATTGAAGACGATAACAAGCTAAAATAGCGAAAAAATGGTTTTTTTGTAACCACTTGCGAGAAGACACGCTACTAACGCCATCTAGTGGTGACTTTTGGAACTAAAATTTAAAAAATGGGTTTTGGGACTAGAATGACAGTTGGAAATGTTATGTAGCTTCTAGAGGGCTAGAACAATTAATTTAGGACCACTTATCTAATAGAAACACATTTTATATACGAGCTAAAGGTTCAAAACTGAAAAAAAATAATATTAAAGACAATAATATGCTGAAAAAGCGAAAAAATGGTTTTTTTTCGACCGCAGGCGAGAAGAAGCGCCATCTAGTGGCGAATTTTGGAACTAAAATTTAAAAAAATTGCTTTTGGGTCTAAAATGTCAATTGGAGATGTTTTGTACCTACAAAAGGACTTAAAAAATTAATTTAGGACTTTGTTGGGGTAAAATCATATTCTCTATTCAGGCTAAAGGATCTAAATCGAAAAAAAATAATATCGAAGACGATAACATGCTGAAAAAGAGAAAAAACAATTTTTTTTCGACCACATGCGAGAAGAAGCGCCACAGCACCATCTAGTGGAAATTTTTGGAACTAAAAAATATTTTTTTTTTAATAAAACAACACAACTTGTTGAAATCGATTTATTAGATTCTTATACAAGATAATTGTTGTCGTAATTGGTGTTTTTATTATTTATAAATAAATTATTTAGATAGTCATAGTCAATAATAACGTCAATAAACTCTAGCTTGGAAGATCCACCAATGATTGTCCAATATTATAAATATTTCTTTATCGTATTTATTGCTGTATAATTACATAAATAATAATAATTTACAGTTAAATAATAATTAATAATAAAAAAAGAGTATTAGATTTTGACTTTCCAAGTCAAGAGTTATATTAATACCGAGGTTGAAGGCAATACTGTGTAAAGGTTATAAATTTGTTGACAAAATAAGAGTCCGAAGGCATTAAGTACAATTTAAGGTGACAATGGTCTAATAAATAATTATTTTAATATAATCGAAAAAATTTCCAGGCCCCTCTAGTTAATAGGCTTCAATTTCTTAACCTAGTTTATTAATTAATTAATGTATAATTTATAATATTTATACTCTAGCGTATACACATGATTGTACACAGCAGGAACTATAGTTTAACTACTATACTTTTATATAATTTTTATAATCAAGTGGTGTTACGTAGGAAGATTACAAAGGATTAATTTTTCTTAATTTTAGTTTTCTGGTTATTGAGTGTATGAGTTTCAACTGATTTTTGTTTATAGTTACCGATCTGATATAGAAATCGGCACTTTTTTTAGATATATCGGTTCTGCAGGACATTCCGGACAGAATGGTACCAAAAGATCGGCACTTTTCTAAAAGATCGGTGTGGGACTTGTGAAATTCCGCGTTGACACTTTTTTTGTACAAGGCTTCAAACCGCGATAACTACTAAACTATTGAAGTTACAGAAAAAAGTTTCAGACAAAAGTTGTAGGGAATTTTATTTTGGACTTAAAAGATCTCTTATGATTTTTTTTTGATTTTTAATATTTTAGCCGGAATTTTGATTATAAAATTGAGAAGAAATTTTAATCCTTGTGAATTCCTAAAAACTTTAAATTGCAATTATGACTTAATTATTGAAATTACAAAAAAAAAGTTTGGGTCAAAAGTTGTAGGAAAGTCAATTATCTACAAAAAAAGGTTTCTTTTGAATTTTTCCTAAAATCAATAGATTTTCCAGAATTTTCATTTTAAAATTTACAATAAACTTTTCAAGTTTATTAAATAATTTTCAATTTATTAATTTTTTTTTTCAAATTGCAATATCTTCTAAAATATCAAAGTAATTAAAAAACATTTAAAACAAAGTTCAAATTAAATTTCCTCCTCTACAAAAAAAGGTATCTATCAAATTTTCTCCAAGCTCAATAATTTTCCCAGAATTTTTATTTCAACATTTCTAGTGACATTTTAAATTCTCCCTCTCAATTTTTCTTTTCAACCCCGTTATCTCCCAAACTACAAAAGGTCCGAAAAAAAGTTTCCTACAAAACTTCTACAAAATAAAATTCCCTACAAAAAAAGGTCTCTAACAATTTTTCCGTATCTCCAACCATTTCCCCAAAATCTCAACTCGCTCCCTAAAATCACCTTACAAAAATCGTTAATAGTTACCGATCTGATATAGAAATCAGCACATTTTTTTCTCGAAATCCTTTCTATAGACCCTTTCGGACCCAAATCTCCCAAAAGATCGGCACTTTTCAAAAATATCGGTAAGGAACTTCCAGTCTCCCCCCACCAAAATTTCCCCCTCTCCTTATTTTAACTCCCTTACATCTCAGCTCAATCCCAACAAAAGTACGGACTTATATACATCATTTCACGCGGAATTTCACGCTCTACAACTCTCTGGGCTCTTTTATCCCCAAAAAAAATTTCTTGATCCCCAAAATCGAATAAATTCATACACTCACTACCAATTAATAATTATTATTAACAATCGATTAATGAATAATAGTACAGTAGTCATAGCAATAGACCGTCTTTTAATAACTAATTGGTGTTCATACATTGATCCCATTTATTATATAAATATTCTGCTAAATTTACTTTTGGCCGATTTATTTTTTTTTTTTTTTATTATTTAGGTTAGTTTTATTTTTTCTGGTACGCCATTTTTGTGGTCTTGTCGTCACACCGTTAAATAAATAGAAAAGGTATTCAGGTAAGTGCAATTTTTTAATAAATAATTCTTTTAAGAGATCCATTTTTTTTATCACGATTAAATTCAAAATTGCCGCTTGTGTATTGCGGCTAAAATTCAAGGTTATAAAAACCCGCGAGAATTTAAAAATCCGCGGGAGATTTAAAAATATTTATGATTTTAATTAAAATTCTATTTTATTAAATTGGTTCTGAATTTTTTTTTTTAATATATATATATATGAGATTCTAAAATAATTTTGTTTTTTATATATATATATATATTTTTTTTAGAAATATATCGATATGTATTTTAATATCTTTCGTTTAAAATTAATTTTTTTTGCTCAAATAAAATTTTTTTTTAAATTTAACAATCAATTAATCTGATTTGTTAATCAAACATTGTCTTTCCTCACTCCTGACAAGAAAAAAGTTGAATTTCCCGCTTTTTTGACGTTTTAAATCACCACTTACAAGAAAAGCGACACATGCGCCATCTACCGGTTACTTTTGGAACTAAACTCCCCAAAATTATTTTCAAGCTAAAATTCAACTTTGAAATAATTTTGTAACCTCCAAAATCGAAAGAAAAAAATTATTTTATATCTTTGGAATAATATTTTGATAAGAAATTCATTTTTTAAGGCTAGGGGAATTTTTTGATTCACAATTAATAAAATTAGAGCATCTTTGATAATTTTTAAAGAAAAAAAATGATTTTTCTTACCACATGCGAGAAAAAGGGACGACTAGCGCCATCTAGTGGCGGCTTTTGGAACTAAAGTTCAAAAAAGCAGTTTTTTAGTAGAAATTCAACTTTTCTTATTACAAATTAAATTTAAAGCCAATAATAAAGAATTTTTGAGGATGATTCTAAAGATATGGAGAAAATTCTAGTAATTTTCCCAACTACAATAATGTATATTTTTTTTCGACCTCTAATTAAAAATAAATGTATGACAATTCATATCAGAAATTCACTCCTTTTCCCATAGTACTTAAAAAAATTTTTTTTGACCTCTTTTTTAACAAAAAACAATTTTATTTAAAGGCTAGAGCGAAATTTTCTTAAAATATATTATATTGATACGTATTCTATGAATAATAAGCAAAAAAAAAACGAATTTTTTCTACCACTTGCAAGAAGAAGCGCCACTTGCGCCATCTAGTAGCGACTTTTGGAACTAAATTTTTAAAAAATGTATCTAGACTCCTAAACCTTTGTAGAATATCAAGTAACCTCTTTTAAAATACATAAATACAGAAAAACGACATTTTTTTGTACTACATGCGAGAATAAGCTCCACCGGCGCCATCTAGTGGCGAGTTTTGGAACTAAAAATTTAAAAAATGAGTCTAGACTTATAAACCCTTATTTAATATTAAATAGACTTTTCTAAAATGCATAAATACAGAAAAACAACGTTTTTTTGTACCACATGCGAGAAGAAGCGCCATCAGCGCCATCTATCGGCTATTTTTGAACTAAAATCTAAAAAATTATTTCTAAGTCCTTTACAAGGTCTAGAAGTGAATTTCCAAATATTTTTTGAATTTGCATGCATATTAATCGTAAAAACGTTAAAAAAAAACCTAACCTTAACAAAAATAAATAAAATGATAACGATAATGACTCAGTTAATGGACCTCAATAGGTCAGGGAAGATTCAGTAGCATGTCTTCGGTGTCTAGATGAAATTGTTCTTGACCTAAGAAAAAATACATTTTTTTTATATAAATATATGACAAATATATAATAAAAAAAAAATTTATACTTACTGTATAAATAAGCAGCGAGGTCCCGATCTTCGGACATAAGCGCCAGTTCCCTGGGTGTGTTCCCGTGTCGATCTTTAGCAGTGAGAGTGGCGCCACCTGCGACTAGCATGCAGCATATAGAACGGCGTTTTTGCTGCGCGGCTTTGTGGAGCGCAGTCTGCCCTCTGGAGGAGAATTAGTGAGTAATTTATAAAGCATTTTATGGAAAAAATAAAATCTTTAGTAATACTTACTTGTCGTTGTCGGCCATGTTGAGGATCGATGGAGGGGCGCAAGCTATCAGGTACCTCACGATGTCTTTGTAGCCATGCCTGGCAGCAAGATGGAGGGCAGTTTGGCCATTGGCGTCTATAGATAGCAGCGAGTACCCTCGGGAGTGGAGTTCTCTTAGGGATTTGAGGTCTCCTGTTTTGGCAGCTCGGATGATGCCATCTGACGGCTTTTCTAGCAGGGGATTCATTCCTAGCTGGACTTCTGGTGCTAAACTGAACAGTCTTTCGCGAGCACTGCAGAAAAAGGGGTTTTTATTTAGAAAATCGGTTCTAGTTACCGATCTGATATAGAAATCGACACTTTTTTTTGGATATATCGGTTCTATAGATCATCCTGGATCCGATGGTACCAAAAGGTCGGCACTTTTCAAAAAGATCGGTATGGGACTTGCCGAATTTCGTGTTAACACTTTCTTCGAATTAAACTTAAAACCTTGATAACTACTAAACTTGTAGGAAATTTTATTTTATACAAAAAAATGTTTCTTATGATTTTTTCATATCTCGATTATTTTAGTCAGAATTTTTATTTTAAGATTCATGATTGAGAAATTTTGATGATTATCAATTCTTAAAAAGTTTTAATTAAAATTTTTAATCAATAAGTTGTCTAACGAAAGAAATTTTTTGGGACAAAATTTTTAGGAAATTGAATTTTCTATAAAAAAGATTTCATTGATTTTTCTGTATCTCCAACCATTTTCCTAGAATTTTAATTCTTAGATTTATAATAAAGAAATTTTGAACATTATTAATTCCCAAAAACTTTAAATTGGAATTCTAACTAAACTATTGAAGTTACAAAAAAAATTTTAAATAAAACTAGTAGGAAATTAAATTTCCTACAAAAAAAGGTCTCTTACAATTTTTCAATATCTCCAACCATTTCCCCAGAATTCCAACCAACATCCCTGAAGACGCCATACAAAATCGTTAATTAAGTACCGATCTGACCCAGAAATCGGCACTTTTTTTTCTCAAAATCGTTTCTATTGACCCTTCTGGACCCAAATATGCCAAAAGATCGGCACTTTTCGAAAATATCGGTAAGGGACTTCCGGTTTCCTCCCACCAAAATTTCCCCCTCTCCTTATTTTAAATCCTCTATTACTCCGTTCACCCCCCTCAAATGTATGGACTTATATACATCATTTCACGCGGAATTTTACGCTCTACAAGACACATTTAATAAAATTAAAAAAAAAATTTCCTTGAAAGTGCTTACCTGATAAAAGCAGAAGATGGCGCTCGATCGAATCTCTCCGGCGCAACAGATTTGGACGAGCTTTGTCTAGGCTCAGGCTCCTTCTTAGGAACACTTTCTTCATTAACCTTATCATTATCATTATCAGGTGAGTGTCGTTGTGTTTCAGTGCTACCCTCTACCGGTACGTCTTTTTCTACAGAATCTTTACTTTTTTGACCCTTATCTACATTACTCTGCTCTAAATTAATACTTTTACCCTCTACATTAATACTTTCATCCGGAATACTTTCAGCTGGCCGTTCCGGCGCCTTCGGTTTGCTCCTCGTACTCGGACGTTCTTCGCTACACCAAATTTCATATAAAATCAAACAAAAAATAATTTCAGTTAATTTTTAGAATTATTCCAGCGCCATCTGTAAAAGAAAATCAATCAAATTAAAAATAGTCACCTTGGAGAGGCGTCTGCTTTGCCAGCCTCTTCAATATTGGTTACAGCAGCGTCCTCTTCTAGAACAAACACCGCTTCTGAGGCGACATCTGTTACATAGTGCAGCTGCTCTTGAGCTCGGTCGATTCTAAAGAATCTTTCAGCTGTACAAGCTGAAATAAGTATTTTTTTTTAATTTTTCTTTAACCACTTGCGAGAATAAGCGCCGTCGACGCCATCTAGTGGTGAATTTTAGAACTAAAATCTAAAAAATTGTTTCCAAGCCAAATTTGAACTTTTAAGAATCTAAAAACAATTTATTTAATCTTTTTGGATGAAAGTTTGGTAGCAAAAATAAATTTTTAACGTCTAGTGACTTGGGACATCACAAAATAACAAATTATAACATCTATGATGATTTAATAAGAAAAAACAACATTTTTTTCTACCACATGCGAGAAGAAGCGCCACCAGTGCCATCTAGTGGCGACTTTTGGAACTAAAATCTTAAAAATTATTTTTGGGTTCTTTGCAAAGTCTATAACTTAATGTTTAATTAATTCTTGAATTTCTATCAAATTTTACAAAATTCTACTCACAATCAAGAAAGCAGCAGTTGTCCATATTGAAATCCCTGGCCAGCAACTTCCTAAGCGACTCGAGATCCATAGTAGCCTCAAGATCCAAAGGTTCTGGAGTCAAAGGAACAGCAGCGCCAATCAACCTTTCCTTATCCGAATGATAAGTCTCATAATCCTTCATCTTAATCCTCATAATCTGCAACTTCAAACTTTCCAATTTATCCCCCTGACTCCTGGTCCTTCCTTTCCCCGAGCTCCTTCTCTTAGCCAACATAGTCGCCCTATTCAGCAACTTGATCTCCATGATAGATGGCAGCACCCTGCAAGCTTCTCCATCAACCTGCATAGGAATGGTCCTGGTAGTAACCAACCTAGCCCTACTGCACTGAGTAATACAAGTGCCGTGTCCTCCAGCTTGAAGGAGCGGCAGCTGATAGGTTGTCAGGCCCACCACCTCCAACAACCCGTCCTCGGTGGAAGGTTCCTTGGTCCCAGACCCGCCTCCCCAGGGATGGGTCCCGCCCCCATAGGAGGGGATATTCAGAAAAACAATAGCATGGACCCTGTGCTCCTTCAATTTAGGCGTCATATCCTGTCCATCGCACTCCAAGGTCACGAATTCGCTCAAGTCCTTCCACTTCCTCCTGACCAAATCCTTCCCGCCCATCTGGCCGTAGAACATCTTGTTCCTCAGCCTGGAGTTGAATTTCTCCGGATGGGCCTCTCTAGCTTCATGGAACTCCAGAGCGATGTGGGCGTCGACCCCAAGGGAGAAATAATTATTCACAACATTAAGTGGGAGGTTGTCCTTCCCCTTCCCGTCGTCCTCCTCCGCGGCGTCAGGGTTCTTCTCAACAGCCACCTCCCACCTGTCCAATAGGGTGGTATCACTATCCCCAATATTCGAAAGGATCTTCCCTATTGGCTCGTCAGTGTACCCCCCTCCCCATCCGAGAGCGCGAGCCAGATCGTTCCCGGTCCCAAGGGGGAGGACCCCAACAGCCGGGGGCGGAGATACGCCGATCTGGTCAAGGATTGACAAGACCCAGCCCACTGTTCCATCCCCACCACAGGCCAGAACTCGTAAATTAGGGACCTTTTGGAAGAGTTCCAGGCCCATTCGCGGCCCGCCCTGCGTAAGGTCGAACACCTGTCGGGGGTTTAGCAACCACTGGAATTTCTGGAGGAGTTTCGCGCCCTGATTTCCCCCACTCTTCGGGTTTATAAAGACAATAACTGGCTTGACAGTGGGGGTGGGGATGGGCTTGACCACCCAGATTTTTCCCTGGTCTTTGGGGTCGCCGGGGGCGACGCTTTTCCGGCGAGTGGAGTCGCCCTTACCGGATTTCCGCTTTCGGGGAGACTTCCGGAGGCTGGACTTAAACAGGCCCTTGCGGGGGAGTTTCACTATCCAGGAGGGCGGGACTATTATCCGGTTGTGCACGCCCAATTCGCAGTTTTCGCCGATTTTTTCGACGTTAAAGCACGCCTCTTTGTTGTGATACGCGGATTTGCACCAACTGCAGGACACTGCGACGATTTCCTTTGAGGAGAACGAGAGCTTTGACTGGAAGGCCTTGGAACAGTTCGCGCACTTTCCTTTTTGGGAACGGCGGTGCACCCAGTGGTGCTGGGTTGAAGTTTGTTCTCGGTACTGCCGCACGTCGACGTCGCGGAACGACGACTTGCAGGAGAAGTTAAGGCCTGCGGCGCAGAGTGTGTGAGCTACTACTCGGCAAGCGGCGCATTTCACTCTCGGGCCGTGCTTCTAAAGAGGTTTTAGGTTAATTTATTAAGAGTTATTGTTATGAGGGAGGGGGAGACTTACCGAACAGTCGTTGGCATAGCAGAATTCTCCTGAAGCGGCTGTCGGGACCCACAAGTGCTCGCCGTTGATCGCCTCTGAGCTCCAGTCAGGGGTCGAACGCAATTCTCGGCTGCTGGATGCCCCCGAATCGCTTTTCCCTCTGAAAAGAAGGGAAATCGGTTGTAGTTAACAATCTGACATAGAAATCGGCACTTTTTTTTCTCAATATCCTTTCTATAGACCCTTCCGGAGCCAAATCTCCCAAAAGATCGGCACTTTTCAAAAAGATCGGTAAGGAACTTCCAGTCTCCCCCCACCAAAATTTCCCCCTCTCCTTATTTTAACTCCCTTATATCTCCGCTTCATCCCAACAAAAGTATCGACTTATATACATCATTTCACGCGGAATTTCACGCTCTACAACTCTCTGGGCTCTTTTATCCCCAAAAAAATTTTCTTGATCCCCAAAATCGAATAAATTTATACACTCACTACCAATTAATAATTATTATTAACAATCGATTAATGAATAATAGTACAGTAGTCATAGCAATAGACCGTCTTTTAATAACTAATTGGTGTTCATACATTGATCCCATTTATTATATAAATATTCTGCTAAATTTACTTTTGGCCGATTTATTTTTTTTTTTTTATTTAGGTTAGTTTTATTTTTTCTGGTACGCCATTTTTGTGGTCTTGTCGTCACACCGTTAAATAAATAGAAAAGGTATTCAGGTAAGTGGAATTTTTTAATAAATAATTCTTTTAAAAAATCCATTTTTTTATCAAGATTAAATTCAAAGTTGCCGCTTGTGTATTGCGGCTAAAATTCAAGGTTATAAAAACCCTCGAGAATTTAAAAATCCGCGGGAGATTTAAAAATATTTGTGATTTTAATTAAAATTCTATTTTATTAAATTGGTTCTGAATTTTTTTTTTTAATATATATATATATGAGATTCTAAAATAATTTCGTTTTATATATATATATATTTTTTAGAAATATATCGATATGTATTTTAATATCTTTCGTTTAAAATTAATTTTTTTTGCTCAAATAAAATTTTTTTTTAAATTTAACAATGAATTAATCTGATCTGTTAATCAAACATTGTCTTTTCTCACTCCTGACAAAAAAAAGTTGGATTTCCCGCTTTTTTGACGTTTTAAATCACCACTTACGAGAAAAGCGACACATGCGCCATCTAGCGGTTACTTTTGGAACTAAATTTTAAAAAATTATTTTCAAGCTAAAATTTAACTTTGAAATAATTTTGTAACCTCCAAAATCAAAAGAAAAAAATTATTTTATATCTTTGGAATAAAAAACTTATAAATTGTCAATTTTTCAAGCCAAAATACAAATTGACTGAAGAGAAATATACAAACCCATATTGTATATCATTATTTATTTACAGAGGGGTGAAATATAAAGTAAGAGGGTCGCCTGAGGCACTTAACTTCGTACTCAGTATTATTAACTCAACTCTTTTCAGTCTTTAATAATATAATAATAAGTATTGCTTTTCCGTCCCTCTTTTCTCTTTCTAGCCCTCGGGCTTAATCCCCCGAGCCCAAGCCTCTGTATCCACGAAAACTCTACAATGAATAACGGAATAACTTAGCAACTTGTGTTTTCTAAAGTTTGCCAATTCAATTTAGCGACGTAGCTCAACAGTAACCCGCTTTTTTACTAAGAAAACTCGTTAATATTACTAAACTTATACTGTGTACATTTTGTAAACAGAAATACAATAAGTATTATTATTTAAGGAACACTGCTTTTGAATAATAGCTAATAAAGTTAATTAACTCCAGTGGGGTGGAAGAAAATCGGCGGAACAATAATGATTTCTGTGAGTACTTATCTATCGGGGGATCGAAGGAAATTAAATTACAAGCTGAAGGCTGCCAGGTACTTAATGTCTTTATTTCGGATATAAATAGATGACGTGATTTTATGGATTCTGAGGGTCGGTGGCAACAGATTACTTGACCGATTTGTGTAATAAATTATTGGGGAGAAAAGCTTAGAAACTCCGTTGTTTTTTTTACAAAAGGGAGTATAGTTACCGATCTGATATGGAAATCGGCACTTTTTTTGGGATATATCGGTGCTGTAGGACACTTCGGAAAAAATGATGACAAAATATCGGCACTTTTCTTAAAGATCGGTATGGGACTTGTGAAATTCCGCGTTGACACTTTCTTTGTACAAGGTTCCAAACCACGATAACTAAACTATTGAAGTTACAGAAAAAAATTTGAGACAAAAGTTGGGAATTTTTATTTTGGACTTATGATCTTTTATGATTTTTTTTGGATTTTTAATATTTTAGCTGGAATTTTCATTTTAAAATTGAGAAGAAATTTTGATCCTTGTGAATTCCTAAAAACTTTAAATTGCAATTATGACTTAATTATTGAAATTACAAAAAAAAAGTTTGGGTCATAAGTTGTAGGATATTCAATTATCTACAAAAAAAGGTTTCTTTTGAATTTTTCCTAAAATCAATAGATTTTCCAGAATTTTCATTTTAAAGTTTACAATAAACTTTTCAAGCTTATTAAATAATTTTCAATTTATTATTTTTTTTTTTCAAATTGCAATATATTCTAAAATATCAAAGTAATTAAAAAATAATTAAAACAAAGTTCAAAGTAAATTTCCTCCTCTACAAAAAAAGATATCTATCAAATTTTCTCCAAGCTCAATAATTTTCCCAGAATTTTCATTTCAACATTCCTAGTGACATTTTAAATTCTCTCTCTCAATTTTTCTTTTCAACTCCGCTATCTCTCAAACTACAAAAGGTCCAAAAAAAAGTTTCCTACAAAACTTCTACAAAATAAAATTCCCTGCAAAAAAAGGTCTCTAACAATTTTTCCGTATCTCCAACCATTTCCCCAGAATCTCAACTCGCTCCCTAAAATCACCTTACAAAAATCGTTAATAGTTACCGATCTGATATAGAAATCGGCACTTTTTTTTGGATATATCGGTTCTATAGATCATCCTGGATCCGACGGTACCAAAAGATCGGCACTTTTCAAAAAGATCGGTATGGGACTTGCCGAATTTCGTGTTAACACTTTCTTCAAATTAAACTTAAAACCTTGATAACTACTAAACTATTGAAGTTACAAAAAAAAGTTTGGGATAAAACTTGTAGGAAATTTTATTTTATACAAAAAAATGTTTCTTATGATTTTTTCATATCTCGATTATTTTAGTCAGAATTTTTATTTTAAGATTCATGATTGAGAAATTTCGATGATTATCAATTCTTAAAAAGTTTTAATTAAAATTTTTAATCAATAAGTTGTCTAACGGAAAAAATGTTTTGGGACAAAATTTTTAGGAAATTGAATTTTCTATAAAAAAGATTTCAACGATTTTTCTGTATCTCCAACCATTTTCCTAGAATTTTAATTCTTAGATTTATAATAAAGAAATTTTGAACATTATTAATTCCCAAAAACTTTAATTTGGAATTCTAACTAAACTATTGAAGTTACAAAAAAATTTTTAAATAAACCTTGTAGGAAATATAATTTCCTACAAAAAAAGGTTTTTTACAATTTTTCAATATCTTCAACCATTTCCCCAGAATTCCAACCAACATACCTGAAGACGCTATACAACCGTTAATAGTTACCGATCTACAGAAATCGGCACATTTTTTTCTCAAAATCTTCTAAAATACCGGTAAGGAACTTCCAAAATCAACTATCCTAACCTACCCACCCTCTTCTATCATCCTTATTCGGCAGCAACGCAGTGTATCTCGTCTGCTGATCAGTAGGCAGAACAATATCCACACTTTTCGACCTGGCACCCTGCTGAGGAACCGTCAGACATCCAGAATCATCACTTTGGCAGCTTTTAGCACTATTGAAGCACGAATCCACCGAGGCGGCCCTGTCTCTCTTCAATTCCGGCACAGTTAAGAAGATATCCCTAACCACCAATTTCGCCTTTTCAACTTCATCATCCTCCTCTTCATCATCATCATCCTCCTCAGGTCCAAGAATCGCCGGCAACTCAATCAAAGCCTCCTGCCTGGAGAGCCTCCTGGTCCGCTCAGGGACAAACTCGACCCTGATGCCTTCATCGGAGCTGCCATCAACATCATACTCATCAAAATTCAACAAGGTGACCCTGATCTCCGGACTTCCGTCCCTGGGTCCTTCATTCTCGTCCTCCAGAGCAGACTCGGATCTATCGGAAGCGTCGGACCTGGGTAGGTCATCATCAGCGTCGTAATCATCATTGCAGACCCTCAAGTGAGTGCTACCAGTTGAATCATCATCAGAGTCTTTGTCAGACTCGCTCCTGGCCTGGGATAGCTTCTTGAATTCCTCAACGCAGACACAGTGGTAGCAGGCGACCTGGACCAGGAGCTCCTTCCTCACCGACCTGGATGTCGTCCCCAGCAGCGAGCTCTTCTCGTACATGTCAAATGACCTGGACCTCTGACTGGTGGCCACTGGAACCTTCAAGGAAGTCCTGATCGGACTCCCTGAACCTGGTCCAGGTCCAGGTCCACGTGTCTGGCGCATTTCAGAATTCTGATCTAGCCTCTGGACCTCCAGCTGGATTTCATCGAAAGAGGCAGAGCGTACTTGCTTGGGTACTTCCAAGCTTGACTGGGACTTCATTTCCGCTCCCGTAGGGGTGCGCGACCTCTTGAAGGTCGAACGGAGCTTTCGCATTCTGGTTGAACGCTTTAAAGTTGCACGCGGAAACTTTTAATTCCGCTTGTGAGTTTAAATTCCAGGCCATTCTAGCTTTTTAACGTGGTTATTGTAATTATTAACATTGGTCGGGTAAGTGGTTGTTAATTTTTTAAGGATTTAAGATAAATATTGGTCCCAATTATTGGTTGTAATATCGCGGAATTAACCGATGACATTTTTTAAATGGTATAAACAAAATAATAATACACTTGTAACACTTATCCACGTGGTATCACTTAAAGGGATGTCACTTAACACGGAGGTACTTTTGAGATTGTTGAAGGGTTGATTATTAAAGTGGCGGTATTACGAGATACACCAGTTGGATTATCACGGAAAAAACCTAATGAATGATGACAATTTCTTGGTAAAGACGGAAGAGTACTCATGAGCTTTATAAGGTGGTGGTACGCCGCCCCCGCCCAATGGGTGGTTTACCACCACCACTTGCTAATATACACTGGCAGCATCATCACCATCGATCCAGACGTTATCCTAGTGGTACTAACAGCGACGTAGTTATCAAATTTTGCTGCCCTGCGTTTACAATTGAATTGATATGCTTACAATTTTCAATGGCTTTGCAGAATATCAATATGGCGGATTTTTTGGGTTTTTTTGGTTTTAACAAGTGAGGGTCCACTAACAGAAGGTGGAAAATTTGTGCAGGGTTAGATGGACAGGTAGTTTCAAAATGGCGGGGGTTTTTGTATTAAAGGATACTTGAGCGAATTCGATGTGGTGATGAGGTTTTTTAGTTTCTGCTGGTGGTACACCGCGCGGAATTACTTCGGAAAGTGGATTGAGACTCCGGGTGAAGTTTTTGAGGGCTATAACACCCCTGGTTTCACGCATGGGCAATACGGACCGGGGTTAGTGTGTGTTTTTGTTATGATAAGTTATTATGGTGATCTTGTGATATAGGTCATGTTTTTTGAGGGGTCATTTTTTATGTTTCTCGGGGTGTTTTTTTTAGAATTTGTGATTAATTGGGGTTGTTATCTTTGTGGGGTGAAATGATATCATGATGCACGCAATCGAAATTTATTTTTTTGGAGATGTAAATACGGATTAAGGGGATAAGGAGGTGGAGTAATTAATGGATTCACGTGGAATTAATAATTCGGGGATAATTTAATTAGAGATGCTATCTTGGTTTTTTAGCGAGTCTGTTTGTGCAAATTGTAAGGGTCGTTTTTTATTTTAAATAGAGTTTCTTTTAGCTAATTACTCTCGAGTTATTTGATATATCCTTTCTAGGTTATTATTATAAAAGAAAAATGTTTTAAAAATATTTTTAAGTACAAAAAATTTAGGAATTATAAATTTATTAATTTTGAAGTTCTAAAAAATTTTTATACTTCAAAATTCGCCCAAAAAAATATTTTTTTTTTTTAGATTCTCTAAATCGAAGTTTTTTTTAGATCGAGAGCATGTTTTATTTATTAGCCGACATTCATATTCAATAAAGGACGACTGCACTCAATTTACACGTAAAATATATATAGGTGTACCGCCAGAGGACATTCTCGTGCATTTGAAAATTAAAATCGGAATAATTAATTTTTTAATAAAAAAATTACTTTTTTTTCATCAAACCTTTTTCTATATGGCACGAGCCGATCTTCCCGGCACACAAAAAGTGTCCCCTCCACAAATTGTACATGCTGTCCTAGCTCCGGTGATATCCCAAGTAACCTACAATGCACACGAGATTAACTAATTATTTTTTTGGTTGTACAAAAAAAAAAAATTAATTAAGCTCGTGTTCATTGAAGGTTAAGAAAAATGTGTGGAAAAATTTTTTTTTGAAATTTTATTGCTTGTGTTTTGTAGAGCGTGAAATTCCGCGTGAAATGATGTATATAAGTTCATACTTTTGAGGGGGGTGAACGGAGTAATAGAGGATTTAAAATAAGGAGAGGGGGAAATTTTGGTGGGAGAAACTGGAAGTCCCTTACCGATCTTTTTGAAAAGTGCCGATCTTTAGGGAGATTTGGGTCCGGAAGGGTCAATAGAAACGATTTTGAAAAAAAAAAGTGCCGATTTCTGGGTCAGATCGGTACTTATTAACGATTTTGTATGGTGTCTTCAGGGATGTTGGTTGTAATTCTGGGGAAATGGTTGGAGATATTGAAAAATTGTAAGAGACCTTTTTTTGTAGGAAAGTTAATTTCCTACAAGTTTTATTTAAAATTTTTTTTGTAACTTCAATAGTTTAGTTAGAATTCCAATTTAAAGTTTTTGGGAATTAATAATGTTCAAAATTTCTTTATTATAAATCTAAGAATTAAAATTCTTGGAAAATGGTTGGAGATACAGAAAAATCGTTGAAATCTTTTTTATAGAAAATTCAATTTCCTAAAAATTTTGTCCCAAAACATTTTTTCCGTTAGACAACTTATTGATTAAAAATTTTAATTAAAACTTTTTAAGAATTGATAATCATCAAAATTTCTCAATCATGAATCTTAAAATAAAAATTCTGACTAAAATAATCGAGATATGAAAAAATCATAAGAAACATTTTTTTGTATAAAATAAAATTTCCTACAAGTTTTATCTCAAACTTTTTTTGTAACTTCAATAGTTTAGTAGTTATCAAGGTTTTAAGTTTAATTCGAAGAAAGTGTTAACACGAAATTCGGCAAGTCCCATACCGATCTTTTTGAAAAGTGCCGATCTTTTGGTACCATCGGATCCAGGATGATCTATAGAACCGATATATAAAAAAAAAAGTGCCGATTTCTATATCAGATCGGTAACTACCACCGATATTATATTAAAAATATTCTTCAAGCTATCTTGTTTAAAGTTTACAGATTAAGTTTAGGGAAAAAACAGTCTGTTTGATAAGAAGGGAGATACAATTTAGATAAAACAAAAATATGAGTTATATTTATAAAAACCGAATCGATATGGGATATCTGAGCGGTTTATATATATTATACATAAATATAGAGGTAAAAATACGTAGATATGGATAGGGAGTGAAAAATATATGAAATAAAAGATAAAACCCCGAGAGCTGAGGGATGACGGAGTTTTTTAAAAATAAGAGATACGATAAATCTATAAGGAAAATAAATAAAATAAAGGTAAGTAAACCCGAGGATTTGTTGAACGACTTTACTCTCTATAAAAGGCTATGTATAGACTATATATTGTCGATAAAGCTACTGGAAATATAATAATAAGGCATACAAAGGATGTAAAGATTGTAAAGCGATTAGTGAAGATGACAGATCGAGTGACCGGTTCGGTTATTCTTTTGTAAACTTACTTCGTCGGAAAGTTATTTTATAAAGTTATAATAGGTCCATTGTGTCTGGGTATGTAATTGTTGTTTAATTTTTATTTCGAGGGATTTATTGAAAAATTATTTTTGGTACTTTATTACAAAGATATCGGTTGTAGTTACCGATCTGATATAAAAATCGGCACTTTTTTTTTGTATATCGGTTCTGTAGGATATTCCAGACAAAATGATACCAAAAGGTTGACACTTTCTTTGTACAAGGTTTCAAACCACGATAACTAAACTATTGAAGTTACAGAAAAAAGTTTGAGACAAAATTTGGGAATTTTTATTTTGGACTTATGATCTCTTATGATTTTTTTTTGGATTTTTAATATTTTAGCTGGAATTTTGATTTTAAAATTGAGAAGAAATTTTGATCCTTGTGAATTCCTAAAAACTTTAAATTGCAATTGTGACTTAATTATTGAAATTACAAAAAAAAAGTTTAGGTCAAAAGTTGTAGGAAATTCAACTATCTACAAAAAAAGGTTTCTTTTAAATTTTTCCTAAAATCAATAGATTTTCCAGAATTTTCATTTTAAAGTTTACAATAAACTTTTCAAGTTTATTAAATAATTTTCAATTTATTATTTTTTTTTTTCAAATTGCAATATATTCTAAAATATCAAAGTAATTAAAAAACATTTAAAACAAAGTTCAAATTAAATTTCCTCCTCTACAAAAAAAGGTATCTATCAAATTTTCTCCAAGCTCAATAATTTTCCCAGAATTTTTATTTCAACATTTCTAGTGACATTTTAAATTCTCCCTTTCAATTTTTCTTTTAAACCCCGCTATCTCTCAAACTACCAAAGGTACAAAAAAAAAGTTTCCTACAAAACTTCTACAAAATAAAATCTCTACAAAAAAAGGTCCCTAACAATTTTTCCGTATCTCCAACCATTTCCCCAGAATCTCAACTCGCTCCCTAAAATCACCTTACAAAAATCGTTAATAGTTACCGATCTGATATAGAAATCGGCACTTTTTTTTCGCAATATCCTTTCTATAGACCCTTTTGGACCCAAATCTCCCAAAAGATCGGCACTTTTCAAAAATATCGGTAAGGAACTTCCAGTCTCCCCCCACCAAAATTTCCCCCTCTCCTTATTTTAACTCCCTTATATCTCAGCTCAATCCCAACAAAAGTACGGACTTATATACATCATTTCACGCGGAATTTCACGCACTTTCCTTTAAAGCCCTTCAATTTCCCCCCAAAAATTCTCCCAAAATCCCCCACCCAAAAATTAATTATTTTACTTACAAGTCACCTCCAAATTCCACCGACTTGTAGACTCCCTTCTCCAAAACATTTTCACACTCATTTTTTCCGCCCTTTTGCCCTCTACCTATCCCGCAATCTAGCGGGAAATTCAAACATTTAAAACACTCTCTTAGATTTATTTTCATTTCTTCACAAATTGGTACTCATAATTATTCCGTGTATTTTCCACAAAAGTCTCAAGAAAACTGATCGGGATCAGAATTTACTCAAAAAAAAAAACAATAATAATAATTATAAACCCGTTTTTCGAAGGATGAATTTCAATTTAAATATATTATTATTATTACTATTATTATTATTAATTATTATTATTAATATTAGGTAACAAGTCCAAGGAAAAAATTATTATTATATTTATTTACAATAAAACCGGTTTTGTAGGCGCAGTAAATTAATTATTTTATTTTTTATCGATGCATTAAAGGTCGCCGGTAAATAAACAGATAAATAATAAAAAGTGTCTCAATATTTATTGACGCGTAAAATTATTTTGTAAGAGACTTTAAATTTACTTCGACAGCTGGAAATACTGCTGAGTATTTTTTTTTATTGAGGAAATTGTACGTATTCATTTTATTCATTTATGCGCTTTGTTTTTATTGAAATTGCATGGTAATGTGGGAATTTAATGAGTTATTAAGAATAATCTGAGCTGATACGGTGACTAAGCAGTTTTGTAATTGTTTTTAATCGGTGTGTTGTAATAGAGGTTTTTTGTTTGACATTGGATTTTTTTATTAACTTAGAAGTTTTTGATCGAGTTTAAAGAGGTTTTTTGTGGGATTGAAAAGTAAAAAAATTAATTTTGGAGTGGGGGGATTTTGAAAGAATTTTTGGGAGGAAAATGAAGGGCTTTATTGGAAAGTGCGTGAAATTCCGCGTGAAATGATGTATATAAGTCGATACTTTTGTTGGGATCGAGCGGAGATATAAGGGAGTTAAAATAAGGAGAGGGAGAAATCTTGGTGGGGGGAGACTGGAAGTTCCTTACCGATATTTTTGAAAAGTGCCGATCTTTTGGGAGATTTGGGTCCGGAAGGGTCTATAGAAAGAATTTTGAGAAAAAAAAGTGCCGATTTCTATATCAGATTGGTAACTATTAACGACTTTTGTAAGGTGATTTTAAGGAGCGAGTTGAGATTCTGGGGAATGGTTGGAGATACGGAAAAATTGTTAGAGACCTTTTTTTGTAGGGAATTTTATTTTGTAGAAGTTTTGTAGGAAACTTTTTTTTGGACCTTTTGTAGTTTGAGAGATAGCGGGGTTGAAAAGAAAAATTGAGAGGGAGAATTTAAAATGTCACTAGGAATGTTGAAATGAAAATTCTGGGAAAATTATTGAGCTTGGAGAAAATTTGATAGATACTTTTTTTTGTAGAGGAGGAAATTTAATTTGAACTTTGTTTTAAATATTTTTTAATTACATTGATATTTTAGAAGATATCGCGATTTGAAAAAAATAATTAATAAATTGAAAATTATTTAATAAACTTGAAAAGTTTATTGTAAACTTTAAAATGAAAATTCTGGAAAATCTATTGATTTTAGGAAAAATTCAAAAGAAACCTTTTTTTGTAGATAATTGAATTTCCTACAACTTTTGACCCAAACTTTTTTTTTGTAATTTCAATAATTAAGTCATAATTGCAATTTAAAGTTTTTAGGAATTCACAAGGATCAAAATTTCTTCTCAATTTTATAATCAAAATTCCGGCTAAAATATTAAAAATCCAAAAAAAATCATAAGAGATCTTTTAAGTCCAAAATAAAATTCCCTACAACTTTTGTCTGAAACTTTTTTCTGTAACTTCAATAGTTTAGTAGTTATCGCGGTTTGAAGCCTTGTACAAAAAAAGTGTCAACGCGGAATTTCACAAGTCCCATACCGATCTTTTAGAAAAGTGCCGATCTTTTGGTATGATTTTGTCCGGAATGTCCTACAGAACCGATATATAAAAAAAAAAGTGCCGATTTCTATATCAGATCGGCAACTATTACCGATTTTGTGTAAAAAAAGTATAAAAAATTCTAGATTATTATTTATTATAAAAATTCTTACCCTTCATTATCATTTGCCATAATTACAATGCAAAAAATCAACAAATTCACTCAGAAATTAGTTCCCATAGGCAATAAATATTCACAATTACCATAAGAATAATTAGCAAAAAAATTAAATATAAAATATAATGAATAAATATATAAATAAATAAATAAATAAATATTTGAATGATGTTTTATCGTTAATAATTAGAGTAAAACTAACGCTGAAGAAGACTTCGATGGCGAATTAGTGCCGGCTCTTTTATGGCTTCGGATATGAAGCCAAATAATTTTATAGAATTTATTGTTGTTATAATAATAATAATAACAATAATGATGATAGTAAATATAGTTAATTTAACTTCTTGACAATGCTATTTATTTTATTAAATAACTTTTAAGAAGATTAACTTTATTTACAATACACGTGTATTATACTATCACGTGTTGGATTTTTTCTAGGTACTATTATTTTTTTTTTTTTTAGGAGAAATTATTTTGGTAATTTTAAGGAGCAATTAGACATTTTTTTCAGGGATAAAAAATAAAAATTTAACTAGTAATTTATTAGGGATTTTAAAAATGGCTATAACTCCTAAAATATTGATTTTAGGAGAAAATTATAAGAGACAAAAATTGTAGCTTAGGAAATTTCCTATTAAAAATGTTTTTATACTATAAGGCTATTTTCAATATTTTAGGAGATATTACCATTTTTTTAAAGCATGTATTATAATTTTCTTACCATATTAATAAAGTAGAAATTGTTTTTAAATCTTACCTAAAAATAAAAAATAAAAATATTGATAAAAATTCATTATTAATGATACTAAAGTTAGCCGACATTTTTAATTTTTTTTAATAATTAAATAAGAACAAAAAAAATATTTTTAAAAAATTGCATTTAAAGTTTTTTACAAATAAAAATTTTTTTTAAGTCAATTTTTTGAATAAAAAAATTTTTAAGTGTCGGCTAACTTAATTTTCATTATTATTATTAAAAAATTACCTCATTAATTTATCCTTGAGCTTGAGTCAACTCCTACCCCTTCCCCGTCTCATAAATTTAATTTTGTCTTCACAAATTCTTTCATTTAAAAAATTCTCCATTGAAGCTTCAATTTTTTTGGCACTTATTTTCTTTTGCGCAGTCGCATAATTTAATTTTTCTTTTCTGCCAATTATCACAGCCATTGTTTTTAATTTTTAAATTTCTTAACTTATCAATTATTTTATAAAAATCCTGCAAATTATTATAAATATTAATTTTGTAATTTTTAGGTTAGAATTTTTTTTAATCCACAAAATCTACTTTTGTAATAAAAAAAGAAATATTATAATAATTTATAAAATACTCACCACAATTTAGTATAAAAAATATATTTCTGTTTAGTATATTTATATAAATTATATTTCATAATATTTACTTAACACAAGTGTGTTTTTATTTACATTTCTAATCTCTCTAATTCTGTTTGAGTAACTGGTGGGATTAGTAGGGATATTTTTAAGAGTGGGGGGTTTAAATCCGCCATTTTTATTTTAGCGGGAAAATTTTAAATTTTGAATTTTTTATTTTGAGTTTTTAAATGTTATTTATTAAAATTAATAATTTTTTTATTAATTAAAATTAATTATAAATTCACCAATTAAAATTTATAATAATAATAAATTAATAAATATTTTTTATTAAAAAACTTTAAATTAAAGTTTTATTATTAATATTATACGTTAAATTACAATTTTTAAATTAATATATTTTTTTTAATTTTAAAAAAGCGCGCGCTTGCCATTTTAAAATTTTAAAACAAAATCAGCCATTTTGTGATAAAGTATAAAGTTCTTGACGCCAATATAAATTTGTTTTGTTTTTATCATTGAAGTTAATCAATTTTAACTATTTTTTCTCAAATAATTTGTTTAAATAATATGTAAGTAGATTTAAGCAAAAAAATTTTTAATTTTTCAATTTTATTAATTAAAATTAATAATAATTTCATTATTAATATATTAATAATTAATTTCATCGCTAATAAACTTGTAATTAAAACTTCATGATTAATTCATTTTTGTATTTTAAAAAAAGCGCGCGCTTAGCCGCCATTTTATAATTTTATAACAAAGACAGCCATTTTGTGAAGAAATGCCAAGTTTTAGATGCCAGTGTGAATTTTTAATTTTTTCTCCTTAAAATTAACGAATTTTTATAATTTTTTTTTTATAAATATATTGTTTAATAATTTTTGAAGTAAATTCCAAAGTAAAATTTAAAATTTAGCTCTCCTAATTTTAAAAATTTAAAAAGTTATTTTTTTTCAAACTACTATTGCTTTATAATTTAATAAATAATTTTTTAAATAAAAAATTATTAATCATAAAATAAAAAAAATCTTTTTCAGGAAAAAATAAATATTTTTAGGCATTTTTTAATTTTTTATTAATCATGACATACAATAAATAAATAACTTGAATTAAAAAGCCGACAATAATTTCTGGTTTAATAATAATGATAATAATAGTAATAATAATAATTATAGTAATAATAATAATAATAATATTAATGATAATGATATTGATAGAATTTAATTAAAATTAAATATTTATTCTTCTTCCTCTTCCTCCTCCTCCTCCTCCTCTTCTTCTTCTTCCTCCTCTTCCTCTTCCTCTTCTTCTTCCTCTTCTTCCTCCTCCTCTTCTTCTTCAGCTTCCTCTTCCATTGCAGGCTCTAGGTCCTCGTCGGCGGCAGCCTTGACGTCTTCCTCGCCCTCTGGTGACTCGGGGTCGTCCTTCTTCTTGCCGGGTCTTTCTCCAAACCATTTAGGTAATTTCGCTGGAATTTTTTTAGTTTTATAAATTAATATATTTATTCAAGAAATTTTGGTTTTGTTAGTGATTAATTCATTAACTAATTAAGTAATTATTTAATTAGTGAGATATTTTTTTTAATTACAAGGGGAAAAATTGATTGGTGTTATATTTATAAAATGTTTAATTTTTTTTTGGGGGGGAGTGATATTATTAATAATATGGAGAAGTTTTGGAGCCTTATGGGGAAGTTCAATGGAATTTTTCAAAGTTAATTAATTAAGGTTTTGTTAAATTGCATTGTATTTTCTTAACTATTGACATTTTTAGAGATATAAGCTCATTCCGAGATTATACTCATCAAGAGCTTTCATTTGAGTACCCACATCAATTTTTCATATATACATATATATAACATATATTTTAAAGATATAAGCTCATCCCGATGTTACACTCATCAAGAGCTTTCATTTGAGTACCCACATGCATTTTTGATATATTTTTCATACATACATATATATA
>CAJNRD030001116.1:984621-1045749 GCA_905319865.3 Cotesia congregata
GGTGTTACACTCATCAAGAGCTTTCATTTGAGTACCCACATGCATTTTTGATATATTTTTCATATATACATATATATATATGATATATATAAATATATAAAATATATGAAAAATTAATGTGGGTACTCAAATTAAAGGTCTCGATGAGTGTAATGTCAAGATGAGCTTATATCTTTAAAAATGTCAATAATTCACAAGATACAAGGTCATTTCTTATTTAAGTATCTATATATAGAGCATTTATCCCATAAGACACCAAAAACTGAAAAAACTGAAATAAAACAGTATAAAAAATTTCTAAAAAAAAAACCACATCGAAGAGTACATACTCTTCTGGCGACCAAGGAATTGTTCCTTCTGTTGGGTCCATTCCTTCTCCTTGGTCTCCTTCAGCAGGTCTGTCAGTCCCTGTAATCAGGCCCACATGCAAGGGACAAGGACCACACATTAATAATTAACCATTAACCATTAATCATTAATCATTAACAATTAATCATAGATATCCATCTCCGGCTGCGAGTTCCTCCAACAATAACAATAACAATAATAAATAACAATAAAATTAATTAAGGGACCAAATACCATGCCTCCATTAATGACAGGGGGGGATTAATAAATAAAACTCGATTAAAGTGATTAAACGCGACGACTCACTTTTCGTGCGCTTCATGAACTGTTCAGTTTTTTGCTTCCACAATTTCTCGTTCAGTTCAGCTAACGCCGTATCATAACCCTATTTTATCAACTTTATTATTAACCTCTAAGGGCCGTTAATCGGTAATTAATAATAGATTTTTTATTTTGTTAATAAATGTCAACTTACGCCCTCGAACAATTTTTTCTTGTCGTCGTATGATCTTGTATCAACACGACGCTCGTACTTGGACGCCACCTGGATCTTGGGCTGAAAAAAAATTTTAATTCAAGAATTATTAATTTGTTTATTATTAAAAAAGGTATATTAACTAATAAAGAACTTGCTTTTATTCTTTAAGACACGAATCAGCCATTTTTTTGGTCAAGTTCCTCTATGGAACATTTGGAACAATTCAGGCCCATGCGCAGTACGTTTTTTTTTTTTGCAAAAATAACTTAATTATTGTCTATTATTTGGAACAAGTACTTTTAAAGCTTAATATAAACCTTATTGGATACAAATCAGTAATTTTTATAGCTAAGTTTCTCTATGGAACATTTGGAACAATTTAGGCGCATGCGCAGTACGTTTTTTTACAAAAATAACTTAATTACTGTCTATATTTTGGAACAAGTACTCTTAAAGGTCAATATAAACCTTATTGGATACACATCAGTCATTTTTTTGGTCAAGTTCGTCTATGGAACAATTTAGGCGCATGCGCAGTACGTTTTTTTACAAAAATAACTTAATTACTGTCTATATTTTGGAACAAGTACTCTTAAAGGTCAATATAAACCTTATTGGATACACATCAGTCATTTTTTTGGTCAAGTTCGTCTATGGAACAATTTAGGCGCATGCGCAGTACGTTTTTTTACAAAAATAACTTAATTACTGTCTATATTTTGGAACAAGTACTCTTAAAGGTCAATATAAACCTTATTGGATACACATCAGTCATTTTTTTGGTCAAGTTCGTCTATGGAACAATTTAGGCGCATGCGCAGTACGTTTTTTTACAAAAATAACTTAATTACTGTCTATATTTTGGAACAAGTACTCTTAAAGGTCAATATAAACCTTATTGGATACACATCAGTCATTTTTTTGGTCAAGTTCGTCTATGGAACAATTTAGGCGCATGCGCAGTATGATTTTTGCAAAAATAATTTCTAAGTATAATTTTTTTATTATTAAAAAAGGTATTTTAACTATTAAAGAACTTGGTTTTATTTTTTTGAACACGAATCTGTGATTTTTTTGGCTAAGTTCCTCTATGGAACATTTGGAACAATTCAGGCGTATGCGCAGTTTGATTTTTTGAAAAAATAACTTATAATTAGTAAATTATTGTCTTTTTTTTGGAACAAATACTTTTTCTGCCCTCCGGCCGGAAACTTTCTGGCCGCTGCGCTAAACAAAGTTGCCACATTCCGGCTACGTCGAGCAGAAAAATAGTATACACACCTTGGCCAGTAAAAAGTAAAGCCTCAGACCACATGTTTGTCAACCTCGGCTTCGCCTCGGCCAACAATTACATGTGGTCTGAGACTTTTCTTATTTTACTGGCCTATGTATGTAATATACTATTAAAGGTCAATTTAAACCTTATAGGATACAAATCAGTCGTTTTTTTAGCCAAGTTTCTTAATGGAACATTTGGAACAAGTCAGGCGCATGCGCAGTACGTTTTTTTGCAAAAATAAATTAATTATGGTCTATTTTTTGGAACAAGTCCTTTTAAAGGTCAATATAAGTCTTATTAGATACAAATTAGTCATTTTTATAGCTAAGTTCCTCTATGGAACATTTGGAACAAGTCAGGCGCATGCGCAGAACTTTTTTTTTTAAATTTCATTAATTTTTTTTGACTAAAAATTTTCAAATAATTGGAAGGATCTTTTATTTAGATATTCTGATTAATTTAAATATCCTGGACCATTAATTAATAATTAATAATTAATTAATAATAATACATACGGGGTACTTTCCGGTTAACGCCTCGGGGTCAAGACCCTTTTTCAGGGCCTTATGCCTCAGCTGTTGCTTCTGTCGCTCCTTCAACTCTTTCAACTGTGAATTAATCATTATTAATTAATTAACGTAATCAACTTTAATTTTAAACCTTCGGAAAAGGTTGAAAAAAATTTTTTTCAACTTCCGGTTTTAAAAATTCATAATCTCTATTCTATCAGCTTTAAAATGAGCCCGAGTTGGAATTTTTCTGATAATTCTAACCCGAGATATGCCGAGCGTTAATCAATTAATCAGATTATTTGATTAATGATTAACGCTCGGATATCTCCGGTTTAAATTATGGGAAAAAATCCAACCCAGGCTTATTTTAAAGCTAAAAGAACACAGATTAAGAATTTCTAAACTCGGAAGTTGAAAAAAATTTTTTTCACTTTTTTTTAGAGCGTTTAAAAATTAGTAGGAACTCACGTCGTAGTCTTGACGCTTCTGACGCTCTTCCAAGTCGTATTTTTCAGTTTCCAACTTAACAATTGTCTCCCAAAGATCATTGGCCTTAGAGCGCAATCTCTCGATTGAAAGGTTCTCAATTTCAAGAGGCTTGATACGAATTGACAAAGAGATTTTCTTCTCTTCTTCTAGCTGTTCTTTTGTCTTGTTACGTTCCAATGCCGCCGATGACATGTTTCCCTGAAAAAACACCGAAAATTAGCCAATTAATCTCCGATTAATTAATTAATTGGCTAATTAATTAATCACTACTTACCATATCTTTTTTGTTAATAGTAAAGTTGGGTCCCTTTTTGCTCTGATCTTTCATTGCTTGCATCATAGCTTGACGCTTTTTCTCCGACTCTTCAAGACGCCTGTGATTAATAAGACGATTATTTAATTAATGGGTCATTAATTTTCCAATATTATCATGGAGGGTTGTGGGGAGATAGTTCAAGAGTATACAAAAAAAATTTGAAATTAATCCGATGATTATTTTCAAAGTTACAGAAGTTTAAAGTTAGATGTTGCGGATGTACGGATGAGCTAATTGTCTGTAACTCGGAAACTAATTAACCGATTTGAAAAATTGAAACGGGAAATTAAAGAGGGTGTAATTCTGAGTGACCTTGCAAAATTTGGGGTAATTTGGTCACATAGTTTCTATGAAAAAACTAAAGACGTAAATGAGTTTGTGATTAATTAAGCGATTAATTAATTAATGGGTGATTAATGGTCGAAGATGACTACGGAGGGTTGTTGGGAGATAGTTCAAGAGTTCACAAAAAAAATTTGAAATTAATCCGATGATTATTTTCAAAGTTACAGAAGTTTAAAATCAGATGTTGCGGATGTACGGATTAACTAATTGTCTGTAACTCGAGAACTAATTAACCGACTTGAAAAATTGAAACGGGGAATTAAAAAAAGTGTAATTCTGAGTGGCCTTGCAAAATTTGGGGTAATTCGGCCACCTAGTTTCTGATAAAAAAAAAATTCTTACTTTCTCTTTTCTTCCTGGTCACGTTGTTTCTTCTCCTCTGTAATAATTTATCAATATTAATAATTCAATTATTTTTTTTTTTTATTTTAAATTACCAATTTCACGTTGACGACGTTCCTCCTCCTCCTTCTTCTTCTGGGCCATTCTTTTTTCTTCCTCAGCACGGCTGACTTTGCGCTTAGCTTGTTTCTCCTTCAACATTTTTAATTCTTCCTCTTCCTTGGCCCTCTGTTTCCGCCATTCCATAATATATTCCTTAAGCTGTTCATCGAGATCGCTTCTCTTTTGTTCTTGTCTCTGCAAAAAAAAAAAAACTTAGCAAAACCCCCTTTAAAAAAAAAAAAAAAAAAAAAAAAAATTCTTACCTTCATAAATTCCGGATTGTCGGAGTCTCTGCACGGAAAAAAATAAAATTAATAAGCGACAAAAAGATAAAATAATTACAAAAAAAGCCTTAATTAATGTTCGATACAATTAAAGCGTAATTATTATAATTATTAACAATTACAGCTGCGGATAGGTGGTAGGTAAAAAAAAAATAAAAATCGTAAGGGGTAACACGGATTATTGCTCCTTTAACAAAATTCTGCGTAAGCTAGAAAAAATAATAATAATAATTATGTTTATAATTATTTTAAGGGGTGTTTATTTACAGGTAACCCTTTTCGTAGGGTTGTAAGGTCTGAAATTAATAAATTATTTACATAAATAATAAAAAAATGGCAATTTAATGCAATTGTTTGTAACAAATCCTCTAACTTACTTTTGGGACGCCCTACCCCTACAAAAAAGAGAAATATTGATATTAATATATTCTTAATACCTTAATTATCTTCTAAATAAGCAGATTAATTATTTAAATTAAAAAATTTTAAAAAAGCTCGCAGGTGAACTTTTTTATGTTGGCGTCAAGCCAAGACGCTTGTTCATGTAACGGGAGTGGACGGGGTTCGATCCCAGGCCCCGGTAATTTTTTTTTTTTTTTTTTTTTTTTTAATTAAAATTGTAAATTAATCTGCGTTAATATTTTTTAAAAAATTTACCCCTCGTTGAAGAGTTTGTCGGGAGTGAGGATGTTGATATTATTAAAGGATTAACCATCGACACAATTGCTCGTAATTGGCTAAATCTTGTACTGTTTTTTTTTTTGAATAATTAATTTTAATAAAAAAAATAAAATAAAAAAATGAAAAATCTCAAAAAAAAAAAAAAAAAACAACAACAAATTATATACAAGCGTCTTATCAGCGTTTGTCAGCGTTAGCATGTCTCGTTTATTTTTTAGCTGTAAAATAAAATTATTTTATTATTATTGATTATTGATTATTAATTTTTAAACAATAAAGGCGGTTCAGCGAAACGATTTGTCGTTTTTTGGTTTTTTTTTATTATTTAATTAAAAATTATTTTTTAATAATTAAAAAAAAAATTAATTAATTTTTTTATAAAAAATTGCGAGCTAGTAATTTTGTTTTTTTTAAAAAAAAGGCGAGGCGAAGAACTGCGGACGAACATTAACTTACTCGATCTTCTTCTCTGGCTGCCTTTAATGTCAATGTCGCATTGGATCAATTGATTGCGTCGTTGGATTTTTATTTATTTATTATTTATTGAGAGACGGATGGTTCGTAATGGAAAGAGAAAGACCAGAGTCAGTTATTGGCTTTGTGTGTGTACGGTGTTAGTAAATTTTTATCATCTAATTACTAATTACTAATGACTAATAGAGCAACCGAATTTTAATTATTTTAAGTGTAATTAGGTGAAATTTTAAAAAATAAATAGTGTGGTCAATATGGAATTTTATAAAGAGTAAATGAAAAAAAAAAATTTGAAAATCGAACAAGTAGGAGCTGAGATATGGCCAATTTTGAAATCCGTACATTGTTCTGTACGCATGTACGGATTGTAATTTTCGCGGTAATTTTGAGTAATTTTAATGCACAAAAGCATTTTTCTTGTTAATTTAAAGATTCTGAGTCGATTGAAATGGCTTTCAAGTTAATTTGAAACATCAAAATTAACTTAAGGACCGAAATTTTGAAAATTTTTCCTAAAATCCGAATTAAAAATTTTTTATCTAAAATTGTGACTAATATTCAAATTTATTTATTTTAGTGTATAATTTGCCGGTAAAAAAATTTTTTTTAATCGGGTGAGTTGGTGCCGAGATATAACGAAGTCGTACATTCGTACATTATTTAGTACGGATGTACGGATCATTGATTTCTCGGTAAATTTAAATAATTTCAATGTACAAAAGCATTTTTATTGTCAATTCAAGTATTTTGAGTTAACTGAGATGGTTTTCAAGTAAATTAGAAGCTTCAAAATTAAATTACAGACCAAATTTTGAAAAGTTAACAGTGTGGGCTACTAAGAATTTTATAAGGAGTGGATATAAAAAAAAATTTTGAAAATCGGCTCAGTGGGAGCCGAGATACGGCCAATTTGTAAATCCGTACATTGTTCTGTACGGATGTACGGATTTTAATTTTCGGGTTAAATTGGAGTAATTTCAATGTGCGAAAGCACTTTTCTTATTAATTCGAGTATTCTGAGTCGACTGAAATGGTTTTTAAGTTAATTTGAACCTTCAAAATTAAATTAAAGACTAAAATTTTTTTCTCTTTTTATAATTTAATTTAAAGTGTAAAATTGATCCGGTCACTCTATTTATAAAAATAAACACACGATCTATTTTAAATTTAACCAGACTTGCTCTATATACACATATATTTGAATTAAATATGTTTATATGAATATATAAAAGTCTAATTAAATTTCTACTTCTAATCTACAAATTCTCAAATTTTAATCAATATTGTGTAGCCCTATTTAAAAATCCATCTTGCGACTTACTTCCTGCAAAATTTCCAAAAAATCTTCAATTAGAAAATTTTCAAAAAAAAAACTTTTTTTTTTAATTATTTTTTTTTCAACTTACACTTCCTCGACCTCCTCCTCTTCGCTCCTAACATAAATAGGAAAAACGAATAATTAATATTAATACACATGCGGAATAAAATTAATTACAGGGCGGAGATTTTCGAAAAAAAAAAAATAATAAAAAAAAACATACAAGGGTGACATTTAAGGTGACATATAATTTTTTTTTTCCAAATATTTTTCTACTTACGAGTATTGCTCCTCGTCGTCAGACATGTTTGTTGTTTATTGAGTTTTCTGCAAAAAAAAATAATTAATTAAAATTTATTAATTAATTAATTATTAATTAGAGAAATAATTACGAGTAAATAAAAATAAGAAACCCGATACTAGATCCCGAAGCGCTCTATAAGGAGAGATCACCTCCGAATCGTAACTCTAATTTTAACTAACGCATACGCGCCCGGTGAGCTCTAAACTCTCGCTCTCTCTCTCTCTCTCTCTCTCTTGCCGTCGGCTTTCAAAAATAAAATTTGTATTTATATACAATTGTATCTCGACCTATTTTCTCATATTTCAGCTTTGATTTTTCTTATTCATTTTTTTCGGGTCTATTTTAAATAATTTTATTCTTTATTTTTAAAGTAAAAAAAAAAAAAAAAAAATTATGTAAACAGGATTCGAACCCTAGTCCTGCAGAACGAAAGTTTTTAGGTATTATCACTTCGCTAATATAAAAAATTGACCTGAGGAATGTTGGAAAAATAATTTGATATTATGGTTTGTTATTTTTTGGAGAGTTAGATTATGAGGGAGAATATTTAATTGTTATTTTATTTTTTGGAGAAAATTAGATTAAAATTTTGGTATTTTTAAGGCTGCAGAATATTATATTTTCATAAAATTTTGTTTTTTTAATTTTGAATGAAATTTTAATTATCAAAAATTTTATATAAAAATTATTAAAAATTCCCCATAATAAAAATTTTTCAAAATTTCCCATAGTTCAAAATTTGACAGAAAAATTTTAAAAATTCCTCATAATAAAAATTGTTCAAAATTTGACATAAAAATCTTCAGAATTACTCATATTAAAAATTTTTCAAAATTTACCATTAATAAAAATTTCGCATGAAAATTTTTAAAAATTCCCCATATTAAAAATTTTTTTGAATTTAACAGTTTAAAATTTGACACAAAAATTTTTCAAAATTTCCATAATTAAAAATTCGACATAAAAATTTTTCAAAATTTGACATAAAAATTTTTAAAAATTCCCCATAATAAAAATTTTTAAAAATTTCCTATAGTTAAAAATTTGAAAAAAATTTTTCAAAATTCCCCATAAAAATTTTTTTAATTAGAAAATGCCACTAAAAAAATTAAAAAATTTTTTTTTAAAATCCCCCATAAAAATCACTCACAAAAAATTCACCATTCAAAAATTCACCATAAAAATCACTTTTAAAAAAATTGACTAAAAAATTAAAAAGAAGAAATATACTTTAAAAAAAATCAACTTACACTTGAAAAAAAAAAAAAATAATCCCCTTGCGGATGCGTGAAAAAAAAGAGTACGCACTGAACAAAGTTCCGCGGTGGAATGTGGAGTCCGCACTGGTAACAGCGGCTCTGAGAACACTGGAGTAAGTAAAGAATATCTAAGTAAAGAATAATCCACCACTACCGCCACCAGTTTATTTTACTAACGACTAACAACGATCCTCGCCTTCTTCGTCGTGCAGCTCGGTTAATTTTAGTCACACCATCGCCACCTAAGTTATCTTATGCGCCCCCCACCCGCCCGAAAGCTCCACTCGCCCACCCCAAGACATCTGCCGATCCCCCCGCGGGCTCTAATTCGACATCGCGGCAACAAAATTCAATCTATAATAAATATAACGATACTATTTTTGTCATTTTAAAAAGGCTAGTATCGTAGGAGAGAAACTTGAGAAAAATTAAATATCTTACCGATTTATAAATATTCGAAATTTGTAAGACACTTCCCAGGGATATAAAATAACAAATCTGTTGTCGGAAGATGCAAATAAACGATTTTTGTTAATAGTTACCGATCTGATATAGAAATCGGCACTTTTTTTTTTTGATATATCGGTTCTGTAGGAGATTCCAGACAGAATGATACCAAAAGATCGGCACTTTTCTAAAAGATCGGTATGGGACTTGTGAAATTCCGCGTTGACACTTTCTTTGTGCAAGGTTTCAAACCGCGATAACTACTAAACTATTGAAGTTACAGAAAAAAGTTTCGGACAAAAGTTGTAGGGAATTTTATTTTGGATTTAAAAGATCTCTTATGATTTTTTTTTGATTTTTAATATTTTAGCCGGAATTTTGATTATAAAATTGAGAAGAAATTTTGATCCTTGTGAATTCCTAAAAACTTTAAATTGCAATTATGACTTAATTATTGAAATTACAAAAAAAAAAGTTTGGGTCAAAAGTTGTAGGAAATTCAATTATCTACAAAAAAAGGTTTCTTTTGAATTTTTCCTAAAATCAATAGATTTTCCAGAATTTTCATTTTAAAGTTTACAATAAACTTTTCAAGTTTATTAAATAATTTTCAATTTATTAATTTTTTTTTTTCAAATTGCGATATCTTCTAAAATATCAAAGTAATTAAAAAACATTTAAAACAAAGTTTAAAGTAAATTTCCTCCTCTACAAAAAAAGGTATCTATCAAATTTTCTCCAAGCTCAATAATTTTCCCAGAATTTTCATTTCAACATTCCTAGTGACATTTTAAATTCTCCCTCTCAATTTTTCTTTTTAACCCCGCTATCTCTCAAACTACAAAAGGTCCAAAAAAAAGTTTCCTACAAAACTTCTACAAAATAAAATTCCCTACAAAAAAAGGTCTCTAACAATTTTTTCGTATCTCCAATCATTACCCCAGAATCTCAACTCGCTCCCTAAAATCACCTTACAAAAATCGTTATCATCCTGGATCGTAGATCATCCTGGATCCGATGGTACCAAAAGATCGGCACTTTTCAAAAAGATCGGTATGGGACTTGCCGAATTTCGTGTTAACACTTTCTTCGAATTAAACTTAAAACCTTGATAACTACTAAACTATTGAAGTTATAAAAAAAAGTTTGGGATAAAACTTGTAGGAAATTTTATTTTATACAAAAAAATGTTTCTTATGATTTTTTCATATCTCGATTATTTTAGTCAGAATTTTTATTTTAAGATTCATGATTGAGAAATTTTGATGATTATCAATTCTTAAAAAGTTTTAATTAAAATTTTTAATCAATAAGTTGTCTAACGGAAAAAATGTTTTGGGACAAAATTTTTAGGAAATTGAATTTTCTATAAAAAAGATTTCAACGATTTTTCTGTATCTCCAATCATTTTCCTAGAATTTTAATTCTTAGATTTATAATAAAGAAATTTTGAACATTATTAATTCCCAAAAACTTTAAATTGGAATTCTAACTAAACTATTGAGGTTACAAAAAAAATTTTAAATAAAACTAGTAGGAAATTAAATTTCCTACAAAAAAAGGTCTCTTACAATTTTTCAATGTCTCCAACCATTTCCCCAGAATTCCAACCAACATCCCTGAAGACGCTATACAAAATCGTTAATAAGTACCGATCTGACCCAGAAATCGGCACTTTTTTTTCTCAAAATCGTTTCTATTGACCCTTCTGGACCCAAATATACCAAAAGATCGGCACTTTTCAAAAATATCGGTAAGGGACTTCCGGAATTGACTCTAAGAATCGGTACCAGGAACATTCTTTTCAAATTCCTTTTTTCTCAAGTTAACTTTGACAAAAGTAGGGGTTATTATACATCATTTCACGCTGAATTTTACAAAGATTATTAATACTATATCCTTTATCAACAAAAAAAATTTTATATTATTCAAAATCTTGTTTAAAGTCCAGAAAATTATAAAGCTAGAGCCAAGATGTGTCAGGTTATTTCCGAGCAATAAGACATAATAATAATTGTTTAGGATGGAAGTGAGAAGCGACAAAATAACATAATGATAGTATATAACGTAAGAATAAAAAAAATTGGGATGAAAGAAGAGAAGTTTAGAAATGGGGCCGCCATATTTGGCCTCCATTATATTTTTGTATGCGAGGTGCCAAGCAATGTTACGTATTTGATGATAGATGTGTATATTATTTAGTAAATATATAATATATATGTGATGTATATATATTTAATGTTGTATGGGTTCAGTTATTTTTATTTTTGACTATTGGGGATTGTTTAAGAAGTTAGAGAAATTTAGACTAATTCGAGATCAATGAATTATTTTTAATTTTGTTTCAAAATTAAAAAAAAAAATTATTTTTTTTTTTAATGTGAATTTTTGTAATATAAAGACAATAAAAAAAAATTTTGATAAGTTTTAGGCTGTGTTTGATAATTCTCTATCTCTAGATATATAATTAAGAAATGACCTTGTTTGTTGTGAACTATTGACATTTTTAAAGATATAAGCTTATCTTGACATTATACTCATCAAGACCTTTCATTTGAGTACCCACATCAATTTTTCATATATTTTATATATATTATATATATGTATATATGAAAAATATATCAAAAATGCATGTGGGTACTGAAATGAAAGCTCGTGATGAGTGTAACATCGGGATGAGCTTATTTCTTTAAAAACGTCAATAGTTAAAAAAGTACAGTGCAATTTAACAAAATTCATTATTTACTAAAATAAAATTTTATTTATTTATAGTTCACTACAAGGTTGCTAGTAATAAAATAATTTTGAATTATATACTTACTTAATTGTTTCTAATATGAGGTATAATAGGCTTTTTAAAAGGTCTCATTTTTCCTCCAAATCTTAACTGGCCAGATTCTTTTTTTCCTCCAAATCCTCCACCTAGAAAATAAAAAATAAATTATTATTTAATAATTAATACTTATAATGAAAAATTCTTTTAAATTTCATTTTATTAAAAAAAAAAAAAAAAAAAAATGTGACCAGGATTCGAACCCAGGTCTAGCATAACAAGAGTTTTCATCCGCAACCACTTTGCTATCATAAAATTTTGACCTAAGGAATTTCGAAAAAAAAATTAGATATTCTGGTTTGTAATTTTTAGGAGATTAATAATTTTTTAACAAAATTATAATTTTAATTAAATTTTTTTTAATGTATAATTAAATATTAGAGAAACTTCTATTGAAGTTTTTTTTATAAAAATAAATTTTAAAAAAAATAAAATTTACCTAGTCTTCTAGGTTTCCAATTTTTCATAGTTCTACCGAGTTCGTGGTCGACAAAAATTTTAACTCCGTCACAAAAAGTATCATTAAGGTTGCGGATTGCGCGTTTAGCCTGGTCATCAGTCGCCATTTCTACGAATCCATAGCACATAGATTGTCCAGTAACTACGTCGACGATTATTTTTGCTGTTATAACTTCTCCTACGGTTAAAAAATGCTGAAAAATTATTATTATTAATGATTCCAAAAGTAATATTTCCTATATAACATCAACATTTTTTACAGGAAATTTTCTGAGCTACAATTTTTTATTCTTATAATTCTTTCCTAAAATTAATATTTTAGGAGTTATGACCATTTTTTACCTGAATTAAATCTTGTCTTGTAGTTTTAGGATTAAGCTTCGATACAAATAAAGTTGAAGAAGGATAAGACTTTAAATTATACGGCGGCTGATAATGAGAATTAATAGCACGAGTTATTCCTTTGTCATGTGGCTCTGTATCAGTTCCATCGATACTTCCAGCTTTTAGTGGATCGTACTCTTTTAAATAAGGACTCCAGTTTTTTAATACTTCATTCTAAAAATTTACAAAAAAATATTATTATTATTATTATTGACACTGTCAATTTTTTTTCTATTTAAAAATAATTTTATTTTTATTTATTAATTAATTATTAAAAAAAAAATATTTTTTTGTTGTAAAAAAAAAAATTATTATTATTATTATTATTATTATTATTGACACTGTCAATTCTTTTTATTTATATCAAAAGAATTTATTTTTAATTATTAATTAAATGTTAAAAAAACTATTTTTTTTTGTAAAAAATTATTATTATTATTGACATTGTTAATTTTTTTTATTTTTAGAAGAATTTATTTTTATTTATTAATTAATTGTTAAAAAAAATATTTTTTTTTATAAAATAAAATTATTATTATTATTATTATTATTATTCAATAAATTAAGAAAATAAATATAACCTAAAAATTCTTACCATTTTAATTTAAAAAAATTGTTTCACAATTTTTAGCGCTTTTATTAAAAATTTTAATAAAATTATTAAGAAATTCACTTAAAGTAATTAATAATAAAATAAATTTATTTACTAATTTATTTTTACAAAAATAATTTCACTGTTTCTCTTGTTATTGTTGTTGTGTTGTCAAGTTGTCTCACCAAAAATAAAAAATGGCGGCTGAAATATAAAGGTAGTTGCTGCGCATGCGTCGAGGCGGGAAAATAAAAAGCGCGGAAATTTTTTCAAATTTAAATTTAAAATATCAAATTAATTTTTGAAATTTTATTTATTAATTATTTTTAATAATTTCTTTCACAAGGTGTATTATTTTGTAATAACAATAATAAACAATAAAATATATACTAAATTAATTATATTAAATCTCAATAATTATTATTTTTAATTACATTATTAGTGATATAAAATATCAGGCAAATTGCGTATAAGTACAAAAAATTAATTGACTTTTTTTCAGAAAATTTTAATAAAGTACATTTTCTTTTTAATAAAAAATGTAATTATAATTATTATTGTCATTTTTAATAAGTTTTTTAAAATGTTAATTTTTTGTTTTTTGAGTGAGTCCAAGTTAAATTGCTATATCTCCCAAAATATTAAAAATAGGCCTATAGTATAAAAACATTTTTGATAGGAAATTTCTTAAGCTACAATTTTGGATTCTTATAATTTTTTCCTAAACTCAATATTTTAGGAGTTATGGTCTTTTTTATACTTGACCTTGAAAATGATAATATTAATTACAGAAAAAAAGATTTTTAATTATTTAACCTTGAAAATTCGACTAAAAAATAAGACTTTAATATTTTTCTAACAAATTTTATTCAAATAAGATCAAAATTAATATGAGCGCCCATCCTTTGAAGAGCAAGAATAGTATTGACGGCCTTGACCCACCGTTTCTTGATAACATATCTCTTGAGTCTGACTTTGGAAATAGGGTTTTCCAAAGCCTTAGCGAGCCACCGATGTTCCTGCAATTGAGCTGCACTGGGTCGCTTTCTGTAAAATTTCTCAAAAATTCAAAAATCCTCCTCAAAAAATAAAACCGATCTCTCATTTAAATTCCCGTGACTTTTGGACAGTTTGAAAATACCGCGCCAAAGAATTTATCGACCGTCGGCCAATCGACTCGTCGTTCCAGTCGACACTGATCGATTTCCTGGGCAGTGCTGCCCCCCTTGGCTTCTCTTGGTCCCACTCGTCCAACAGCTTCAATAATAAATTTTTTGCACTATTCGGCTCATCTAAATTCATAGTCTTGTGCATGTTTTGCAGGTTAGTTATCCTCGGGACATCTCGGCAAGTTTCGCCGAACCGATGTTTGGCCCTGGCTTTCCGCCATGGCGGCGTCAGGTCGATGTCAACGTCCTCTCGGTCGAATCTGTTGAACACAGTTTCCTGGAAACTTTTGTGGGGGTTAAACTTCGTGCCATTTAATTTTCTGTCCCGAGTTATGGCATTTAATTTTTCATTTATTTCATTTGTTTCACTTTCTGACGTGTTTATCGACACTCGGCTGGATTTTATTGAGGAAACTTTACTCTCCATTTCAGTAGCTTTTATTTGACTACCATCTTGTCCATATGCCATATTTGCCATATTTTGTGCCATATCTGCCATATTTGTACCCATAGTCTCCATATTTGATATATTGTTCCGCTTAACTTTACTAGTATTCTGATCTGAAATATTTGTTGCCATATCACCCATATTTGCCATATTTTGTGCCATATCTGCCATATTTGTACCCATAGTCTCCATATTTGATATATTGTTCCGCTTAACTTTACTAGTATTCTGATCTGAAATATTTGTTGCCATATCACCCATATTTGCCATATTTGCCATATTCTTACCCATATTCTCCATATTTGACATATTGGTCCGTTTAATTTGATTAGTATCCTGATCTGCCATATTTGTGGCCATATCACTCATATTTGCCATATTTCTTGCCATATCTGCCATATTTCCCATGTTTAGTATATTTTTCTTGATTTTGTCTTCTTTTAATAGACTTTTATCGTGTCCAATTGCCATATTTTGTGCCGTATTTGGTATATTTGCCATATGTGCCATATTTGCCACATTTGGTGCCATATTGGCCATATTTGCCATATTAGGTGCCATATGTGCCATATTTACCTTATTTGCCATATCTGACGTATTTTTCTTAAATTTGTTCCCCTTTAATAAACTAATATCCTCTCTAGTTGCCATATTATGTGTTATATTATCCATATTTGCCATATCACCCATATTTGCCATATTTTGTGCCATATTTGCCATATTAATATTTTCTGCCATATTTTTCTGAATTTCACCTTCCGCCTTTTTAATTTTACCTTCCCCATATGCCATATTATCCATATTTGCCATATCACCCGCCATCTTGTTATTCCCCTCCCGATTTGCCAATAACCTCAAATGCTCCGAAAGTTTAATAATTTCCTCAGCAATTTTTATCTGAGAAGCCGGATCTCGGTACTCCTGACCCTGACCCTCAGAGGCGCGACGTTCGAACGCCAAATTAGGAACATTAAGAAACAACCTATCGTCAAAAGCGCTCTCTGAGGTCAAACTACAAATACTCTCAGGAGGGGAGGGGCTTTGACCTTTCAAGGACATTGACCTGTCCCCCTCTCTCTCGACTGTTCCATTGTCCTCGAAGAGATACGGACTGTTCGGGTGGTCCCGCCATCTTTCGACAAACTGCTTCAAGTTATCTTTCGTCACGTCCAGTTCGCTTTTATTTTTGACTACAGGTGGCGCTGGAGTCGCAACAGGTGGCGCGACTTTCTTTATCTTTTTCTTCTTTTTCAATGGCGACGGTTTCTTCGTTTTTGAATTTGATTTTGGCGCCAACCACGGATGGAACCGACAAACGTGTGCCGAAATTCGTTTTCTGTAATTTTTTTTACTCCGTAAATTTCTCATACTTTTTTTTTTAATTTTGTCTTTCGTGCCTTTTTGGCGGGAAAAAATTCAAAATGGCCGGTCGGAGATTTACAGAGAGATCGGTTGATTTTTGTTATTTATCATTATTTTTTTCTAATTATTAATAATAATTAATTTTGTTATAGCTAATTAATTATTAATAAATTTAAAGTCACGAAAGACAAAATTAATGTTAATTGTTAATATTTTACTATATTTGTTAGTTTTTTTTTTTTGGGAATATAGGTTAAATAAAATACGAAGCAATACGAAGATTTCCGAGTGTTTCCGAAGATTACCGAAGGTAGCCGAAGTTCGAAACTTTTGATATTTCAATAAGTTAAATCATCTCTAAAAATTTCCGAACATTTACGGAAACACCCGAAGACTCCCGAGTGTTTCCGAAGATACCCGAAGTTCGAATTTTTCATATTTTTGTCAGTAAAATTATCTTCAAAAATTTCCGAAGACTCACGGAAACACCCGAAGATAGGCGAAGATAGCCGAAGTTACCCGAAGTCTAAATTTTTGCGTTTTCTTCATAAGTTCGCAATCTAGATAACTTTCTAACCAAGCAATTACTTTAAATATAAATAAAACATGCGGGAAAAATTCAAATTAATCATTAACTCACTCTTTGTCTTTAACAAGCAAGCGACGTATGAAATCTTTGGCGTCCTCTGAAATATTGTTGAAAGCTTCGTGATCAAAGTCGTATTTAGCTATTGTTACGTTCGCCATTGTTTCGACATCAGTGTCTCCCATGAAGGGCGACAGTCCCGACAACCTGGAAAAAAATTAAGAAGAATAGGAAAAAAGATAAATTTTAATTAATTTTTTTAAAAATTATGTATAGTTTACAGAACGTAACAGATGACTCCAATGCTCCACATATCAGTTCCGTATCCAATCTGATCAAAATTTACAACTTCAGGCGCTACGAATTCAGGAGTTCCGAAGAGAACCTGGAGTTTTTTTCTTGGATCAAATTGTCTGGCTAGTCCAAAGTCTATTATTTTTATTCGGTTACCTTCTTTGGTTAAGCATAGGATGTTTTCTGGCTGTAAGTAATTGATATATTTAAATTTAAAAAAAAAATACAAAATTAAAAAGAAAAAAATTTTTTTTTAAAGTGTAATAATAATTGGAATTAAAAAAAAAATGATAATTTAAAAATAAATTTTTGATTTAAAAAAAAAAATTATTTTTTGAATTATAAAAAATTGAATTTTTAAAAAAAATTTAAGTGTGAAGAATAATTTTAATTTTTGAAAAAATCAAAATTTAAAAAAAAAAATACTAAATTGTAAAAAAAATTTATTTTTTTTTTTTTAAGTGTGATAATAATTCGAATTTTGTAAAAAATTTTTGATTTTGTAAAAAAAATATTTTTTTTTTACTTATAAAAATTTGAATTTTTTAAAAAATTTCAATTTTTTAAAACAAAAATTTTATTTTGTTCTAAAAAAATTATTAATTAAAAACAATATTACCTTCATATCAAGATGTAAAATATTTTGTGAATGTACAAATTCAATCCCTTCGCAAATTTGCCGCATAAAAACAGCGCAACTCCTTTCCGTAAGAACAAAATCGTCGTCAATCACTCTCTCAAACAATTCTCCTCCTTCAATTCTAAAAATAAAAATTATAATTAATATTAATTATTATTATTACTAGTATTATTATTTTATAAAATTTTTAATACTATTAAACTTACAACTCTAACACAACATAAAACTGCTTAGTATTATCAATTGCGTCATACAATTGAATTAACCGAGGATGCTGTAACCGGCGCATTATTTCAACTTCACGCTCAACCGAACGTCTGTCTTCCTTCTTAGTTGTATTTACGATTTTCACCGCTAATTTTAGCCCATTCTTTTTATCCTTACATAGATACACTGTTCCAAATTTTCCTCTAAAAAATGAAAAAAATTCAAATTATTTATCGTGAATTTTAAAATGAAAATTCTGAAAAAATTATTGGAAATATGGAAAAAAAATCATGAGACATTTTTTGTAGTAAATAAAATTTCCCAAAAATTTTGTCCCAAACTTTTTTTTGTAACTTCTATATTTAAGTCAAAATTTTCACTGAAAATTACAAAAATTCATAAAGTTCAAAATTTGTTGGTTATAAATTTTAAGAGTGAATTTTTGGGTAAAATATTGAAAATACGAAAAAATTATGAGTCCTTTTTTGTAGAGAATCAAAAGTACTACAAATTTTGTCCGAAACTTTTTTTTGTAACTCCAATAGTTTAGTAGTTATCGCGGTTGGAACTTTAGTTCCAAGACGGTTCCAACGCGGAACATCACAAGTCCTATACCGATCTTTTGGAAAAGTGCCGATCTTTTGGTAGCATCGGATCCAGGATGATCTATAGAACCGATATATAAAAAAAAAAGTGCCGATTTCTATATCAGATTGGTAACTATTAACGATTTTTGTAAGGTGATTTTAGGGAGCGAGTTGAGATTCTGGGGTAATGATTGGAGATACGGAAAAATTGTTAGAGACCTTTTTTTGTAGGGAATTTTATTTTGTAGAAGTTTTGTAGGAAACTTTTTTTTGGACCTTTTGTAGTTTGAGAGATAGCGGAGTTGAAAAGAAAAATTGAGAGGGAGAACTTAAAATGTCACTAGGAATGTTGAAATGAAAATTCTGGGAAAATTATTGAGCTTGGAGAAAATTTGATAGATACCTTTTTTTGTAGAGGAGGAAATTTACTTTGAACTTTGTTTTAAATGTTTTTTAATTACTTTGATATTTTAGAAGATATCGCAATTTGAAAAAAAAAAAATTATTAAATTGAAAATTATTTAATAAACTTGAAAAGTTTATTGGTAAACTTTAAAATGAAAATTCTGGAAAATCTATTGATTTTAGGAAAAATTCAAAAGAAACCTTTTTTTGTAGATAATTGAATTTCCTACAACTTATGACCCAAACTTTTTTTTTGTAATTTCAATAATTAAGTCATAATTGTAATTTAAAGTTTTTAGGAATTAACAAGGATCAAAACTTCTTCTCAATTTTAAAATCAAAATTCCAGCTAAAATATTAAAAATCAACAAAAAATCATAAGAGATCTTTTAAGTCCAAAATAAAATTCTCTACAATTTTTGTCTGAAATTTTTTTCTGTAACTTCAATAGTTTAGTAGTTATCGCGGTTTGAAACCTTGCACAAAGAAAGTGTCAACGCGGAATTTCACAAGTCCTATACCGATCTTTTAGAAAAGTGCCGATCTTTTGGTATTATTTTGTCCGGAATGTCCTACAGAACCAATATATCATCAAAAAAGTGCCGATTTTTATATGAGATCGGTAACCATTTACAAAAATCTACTTAACAACTCTAATACACTGTAATAACACCGGTTGTTTTTCATTGGAATGTCAAGAGCAAAGTGTTAAAGTTTAAATTCCATTGAAATTTAATTGGCACGCCTTCACTTTTAACTTGTCATTCATTTAACAAATATATATGTATATACATATATATTGGATATTTAGTGTGTAGTAAACCATCGAGTTGTGTATACACGTGTATTTATTTATAGAAAAAGACCTTGATTAACGTTTTAAAACATCCATTACCCCTGAATTATTATTATTTTTTTTTTTTCAGTTTGTTTATGCTTATTTTTATTTTTACTGATATATTTATATATCTATACATATTAAAGCTTAGAAGTGGGGGAAGAAATTCCTGAGGTAAGATCTAGCAATTATATATATAAAATAAAATTAATTAAAAAATTAATTTTTTTAATTTTTTTTTGGATCAAAATTTTTTATATATTTTTTAGTAATTTTAGATTATAGCTATATTTTATTAAAAAATGGTCATAAAAATATTCTGAGGGCAGTTTTGATAACTAGAATAAATTTCCTAGAAGATTCTTCAAAAATTTTTTGTAAAAAAAATTTTTTTACACACTTAAAATAAATTTTAAAAAATCTGCAAAAATTGGAAAAAAAAATTTTTTTTCTTTAAAAAAAAATTATTTTTTCTCATAAATTTTTTTTTCAAAATTTTTTTTTTTAATTTAAAATTTCAAAAATTGGGAAAAAAAAAATTCTTTATTTTTAAGATAAAAAATTATTTTTCTTAAAAAAAAAAATTACTTCATTTTTTCTCAAAAATTTTTTTTTCGAAAAAATTTTTTTTTTTTTTTTAAACTTTGTTTAAATTTACTATAAAAAAAAATAATAGTAAAAAAACTTACCGTCCCAATTCTTCTTGCAATTCATAATTACTATTAAATTCATCACGCCGCACCGTAACATCTTTATAAGGAAACGCTGGTTCAATTTCTAAAGAATTTTTTCAATTATTATTATTATTATTACTTAAAAAAAAAAAAATCACATTAAATTTTATTGCAAAAAAAAATTATAATAATTACCACCAACGGGATCACTTTCGTCAACGTGAATCATGATTAATAAATTAATATCCCGAAGAAAAATTAATTACCGAGCCATTTTGATGCCAAAATAAATTCCGAACAAATTGGACGAATTAATTTAATCGGGGAATATTAATTAATATACGACTGTCAAATAGATTTATTAATCAAGGTAGATGATTTACAATTTAATAAATTTTGAGTATGTAAAAGCGAGTGTTAACTTGCCCGCGAGTCTCAACGCGACAGACGGAATTAGAATTTGTCCGACGACGGGATTCAGCCCGTGGATTCTTAGCTCACGTGACTCATTTCTTTACTATATATATATTTAATAAATATATCGACATACATTTCTTACTATATGAATCGATCCAAATGTAAAAACATTGAGTATTATCTCGTTAATATTTATTATTATTTAAAAAAAAAATTTTTTTTAAACGGAATTTTCTAACTAATTCTACTAGTAGTAGCGTACCTAATAAAAATAATAATAATTGGCGCATGATTTCTTCCTATACTCTTCGAGACCTTTCATTTGAGTACCCACATCAATTTTTCATATATTTCATATATTTATATTTATCATATATATGTATATATGAAAAATATATCAAAAATGCATGTGGGTACTCAAATGAAAGCTCTTGATGATTGTAGGATCAGGATGAGCTTATATCTTTAAAAATGTCAATATTTAAGAAAGTACAGTGCAATTTAAAAATATTCATTATTTAATAAAGCAAATTTTTGATTATTGATAGTTCACAAGTCAAGGCAGTCACATAGTGACTGCAAGGTTGCTAGTGTTAATGTAAATAATTAATTCATTATTTCTTAACCATATTATTCTACTAAGTACTGTCTCCAATAAAAATAATAATAATTTGCATGATTTTTTACGATACTCCCGATCGTCGGCATTATTACAACTTTCAAGGCATCTCTGTACAAAATCGGCAATAGTTACCGATCTGATACGGAAATCGGCACTTTTTTTTCGATAAATCGGTTCTACAGGCCATCCCGAATCCAAAGATACCAAAAGATCGGCACTTTTCAAAAATATCGGTAAGGGACTTCCGAAATTCAAAATCATCCAGAAAAAAATCACCTTCCAAAAATTTTTTTTGGATCCCTTCTTTCTCTGCTTAATTTCCATCAAACTCGACGTTATTATACATCATTTCACGCGGAATTTCACAAACTATACCCTCAGATTATCAGTTTTGGAAATAAAAATTTTTTAACACTAAAATTCAACTTTATTTGTTGAAAATTGAAAATAACCAAGAAGGTTATTATTTTTCACCGATGGAATTAAAATATTTCTAGCAAAATAATTAACGTCCAGATTATTCACGATCTAGTCAACAATTAAAGTGTCTTGTGACAAATTAGCAGATAATTGTCGATCGTACCAGAACATGATTATCAGCGCTTATAAACACCGATAAGCTTTTAAAATTGTCACTTTTTGTGTCTCAATTTAAATAAATTTTTATCCGTTCTAATGGAAGTTTCTTCTGAAGATCGTCTTTCCAAATTCAACAACGCGCTTCTTGAAATTTCCAAGTATGCGTCGTTCCAGACTCTCATAAAACTCCGCTTCGTCAACGTCAGCTGGAGGAACACAATAGAAGGTTTGGATCTTTGGAAGTCGCTAATTTTTAAATCTCCAGAAATAAGGCCGTGGGTGAATCAATTTTTCGGAATGTACCATCCAGACTTGAGCAGCGATTCATATAAAAATTTACCTAACCACATCTACGCAAGGCTATACGTCTCCTTTTTGTCATAAAAGCGTCTAGGTGCGGACCTAAAAATTTCGAGCTAGATTATATAGATCGTCCTGTAGACAGTCGAGAAAATTGGATCGCCAGTGACTCATTTGGTAAGCAACAAATTAATATTTTTTTTCATTAGATGCTTTTTTTTAATTAAGGTAAAAGACCCCATTAGTGGCACCTTTAACCCCTATTAGGAATAAAAATTAAAAATTTTTTTGATCTAAAGGTCTTAAATTAAAGATTAGAAATAATATATTCATTATTGAAATTAATGATTTCATTAATTGAATAAGTACCAAAATCAAAGAAAGTGTCAGTAATGGGGTCCCCGCCACTAATGGTGTCTTTTACCCTATTTGTGTATTTTAAAAATCTGTACGGATCATTTTTTTGCAATATCTCAAAAACTACTTTGCCGATTTTCATAAATATTAATAGGTGTCTTCTTAAGAGCCTACAGATTCATATTAATTAACAATTTCATTAATTTTCTGATTAATTAAACGATAAAATGGATCCATACATAATGATTAATTATCTGTACGGATCATTTTTTTGCAATATCTCAAAAACTGCTTTACCAATTTTAATAAAATTTAATAGGTGTCTTCTTGAGAGCCTACAAAATCATATTGATTAACAATTTCATTAATTTTTTAATTAATTTAATGATAAAAAGGATCCGTACATAATAATTGTAAATCTGTACGGAACGTTTTTTTGCAATATCTCAAAAACTACTTTGCCGATTTTTATACAAATTTATAGGTGTCTTCTTTAGAGCCTACATAATCATATTAATTAACAATTTCATCAATTTTTTGATTAATTCAAGACTAAAAAGGAGCCGTACATAATTATAAATAATCTGTACGGATCGTTTTTTTGCAATATCTTAAAAACTATTTTGCCGATTTTTATAAAAATTTGTAGGTGTCTTCTAAAGAGCCTACAGAATCATATTAATTAACCATGTCATTAATTTTTTGATTAATTTAATGATAAAAGGGATCCGTACATAATAAATGTAAATCTGTACGGATCGTTTTTTTGCAATATCTTAAAAACTACTTTGCCGATTTTTATAAAAATCAATATGAGTCTTCTTAAGAGCCTACCGTATCATATAAACTAACAATTTCATTGATCACTTCATTAATTACATCAATAACACTAATTTTAAATTCGTACAACTTTCAGCGAACTATTTAGCATGCGTCTCAAGAACCAAAGAGCTATCAATTTTCGACATCAATACCTTGCAACTCTTCGCGGGCCCTATCAACATCCCAGAGCACCTTTCTAAAGAAGAGAACCAGGGCCTCAACGACATCTGGCTCAAAATTTGGCTACCTGGCGCATCTTCGGCTTCTGGAGAATTAAAATCACTCAAGACCCAAAAATTTTTTTTTATCGTCACAGGATTGTACTTTACATTTATTTGGGACGTCGAAAGCCTAAAACGTGTTTCGTCGCCAAAAGTAATCAAGGAACTCAGTAGTGAACCGATTTACTTCGCAAAACATGTTCAGTAAGTTTTCTCAACAAAATAATAAATATTTATAAGGTTAAAAATATCAAAATAATTTTTTTTTTAGTCGCGGCTACACCAGCGACATCTTCATCGAATTTGTCGACGATTGGCACGGAACACAAGTCAAATTTGTGAGGTTAATTTGGGACTCTAGGAGACAGAAAATTAGTGCGCAGAATGTTCTTGCCTTAAAAAATTCCCGGCCCGATGAGATGCGAAGTTACGAGCTTCGAGATTTCTACGCAGAAAACACTAAAGTAAGGTTTTTTTGAGGTTTATTGTCTTCTTTTCAAGATCTAGGTACTCTCTTTAGCCAGAAAAGTGGTTCTGCGCATGCGCAGACCCCATGTTCCACCATGGAACCGGAGGAACTATCTACGCGCATGCGCAGAAGGTTAGGAGGCAGAAAGTTTAAAATTAAGAGCTTTGAAATGTTTTAGATAATGCTGCTGTTCAAATATTCGGAGAAGCTTTATGTTACTGAGGTGGATGTTCCAAAAAAAAGTGATGATTTCATAGAATTTGATATTGATGACGAGGAACATTGTAAGCTGGTATTTGAGAACGCGGATAAGGAATTTATTTCGACGGCTAAGATTCAAAATTCTGATGTTATTATTGCGCATAATGGTGAGTAAAAGAGAAAATAGGGGAATTTTTAAAAAGTTTTTAGAATCTGTACCGATCGTTTTTTTGCAATATCTCAAAAACTACTTTGCCGATTTTTATAAAATTTAATAGGTATCTTCTTAAGAGCCTACATAATTATATTAATCAACAATTTCATTAATTTTTTGATTAATTCAATGATAAAAAGGATCCGTACATAATAATTGTGAATCTGTACGAATCGTTTTTTTGCAATATCTTAAAAACTACTTGACCGATTTTAATAAAAATCAATAGGTATCTTCTTGATAATATACAGAATTATTTTCACATAAATTTTTGGTAATTGTTCAATAAATTACAGATTAAAACTGTTTGTTCTCTTTATTTAAAGGATACTCTTTCCGTGTTGTGGTGAGAAAGAAGTCTACTAACCAAGGTGGATATGAGCTTACAGAATATTATTTACTTTGTCGGCAAAAGTTCAGCTCTATAGTCGCCATTGAATACAAATTCAACAATTTGTTCATATTCGACGCAACAGGTAGAGTATTTTACAATATTGCAATTAAAAATTGTAATTACCGAGAAGGCACATAAATATATAATAATTATTTTTCTAGGTTCTTCGGAAGTCTACAAGCTTGAAAATGCTAGTAGCTTTCAGAGGATAAATTTTAGTACCGATCGAGTCACTCAAATAAAAAATAAAAAATTTTTTATGGATCCGAACATAAAATTGGTCTTAAAAAATGGAGCTCCATGCTTGGCTCTCGTGAGCACTCGAATAATTTTGTTTGCAAAATTGTAATTTATTAAAAATAATAAATTATTTATTATTAAAAAGTTCTTAAGTTTATTTTTTAATAATTTTTGGTTAAAATCGGTTGTAGTTAACGATCTGATATAGAAATCGGCACTTTTTTTTGACATATCGGTTCCTTAGATCATCCTGGAACTAAATGTACCAAAAGATCGGCACTTTTCCAAAAGATCGGTATAGGACTTGTGATGTTCCGCGTTGGAACCGTCTTGGAACTAAAGTTCCAACCGCGATAACTACTAAACTATTGGAGTTACAAAAAAAAGTTTCGGACAAAATTTGTAGTACTTTTGATTCTCTACAAAAAAGGACTCATAATTTTTTCGTATTTTCAATATTTTACCCAAAAATTCACTCTTAAAATTTATAACCAACAAATTTTGAACTTTATGAATTTTTGTAATTTTCAGTGAAAATTTTGACTTAAATATTGAAGTTACAAAAAAAAAGTTTGGGACAAAATTTTTAGGAAATTTTATTTCCTACAAAAAATGTCTCATGTTTTTTTCCACATTTCCAATAATCTCCCTATAATTTTTCATTTTTATTCTCAAAACCAAAAATTAAATCGAGAAATTTTTCAGCTTAATCTATTTATTATTAAAAATTATTACAAATTCTATGGTAATTCATCTTCATGAAACGGTTTATATCCTTTTGAAAATCCACTTGTTCCCGGACCGTCTGATCTTGACGAAGAAAGTTTTATTTTTGGTATGTCTTTACAATAATTCGTTGGCCTTAATTCATCTGTAATTTTATTAAAATAAATTTTTATTTTAAAATAATAATAATAATAATTTTATACAGACCTCTTTTTCTGGTAGTGACTAATAAATAAACCGCAATACTGACGACAATAACCATTATAACCATCAGAGTCCGCAAAAGATTAACTTCAAATTGACTTTCCCAATAATAGTCATTTTTTTGAACTATTAATTCCACGGTATGGACGTAAAATTTTGAATGGTTGCTTATATTTCGAGATACACAGTGATAAAATCCGGATTCTCGCGTTGATACACTCTGAAAGTTAAAAAAAAAATTTATTAAAGTTTCCTACAAATTTTGTATCAAACTTTTTTTTGTAACTTTAATAGTTTAAAAGTTATCACTTTTTCAAAATTTGGGGTATTTTTAATACCGATAAAAAATTCAAATTTTTCATTATAAATTTTAAAATGAAAATTTTGGGAAAATTATTGGAAATATGGAAAAATCATGAGACATTTTTTGTAGGAAATAAAATTTCCTAAAAATTTTGTCCCAAACTTTTTTTTGTAACTTCAATATTTAAGTCAAAATTTTCACTGAAAATTACAAAAATTCATAAAGTTCAAAATTTGTTGGTTATAAATTTTAAGAGTGAATTTTTGGGTAAAATATTGAAAATACGAAAAAATTATGAGTCCTTTTTTGTAGAGAATCAAAAGTACTACAAATTTTGTTCAAAACTTTTTTTTGTAACTCCAATAGTTTAGTAGTTATCGCGGTTGGAACTTTAGTTCCAAGACGGTTCCAACGCGGAACATCACAAGTCCCATACCGATCTTTTGGAAAAGTGCCAATCTTTCGGTACATTTAGTTCCAGGATGATCTAAGGAACCGATATGTTAAAAAAAAAGTGCCGATTTCTATATCAGATCGTTAACTACAACCGATTTTTTCTAATCTTCAATATTTTGGCCAGAATTTGAATTCTTATGATCTTTAAATTGAAATTCCAACATAACTATTGAAATTAAATTTTCTACAAAAAAAGGTCTCTTATAATTGCACGCCTCATAGCGCGAAGCGCATGAGGTTGTGCTTTATACTCGACTCGTGAAGGTCAAGTAATTTCGTGATCTTTAAATGCCTCTATCACAACCATATTACACTTATACAATAATATAAGTAGATGTACACCGAGAAAACACTTAAATTAAACCATCTTTTACTTTCTAAAATCATTTCATGTTGCTATTTTGAAAAAAAAAAAAACGTTTTGAAAAAAATTTTACGTGGACGTTCTGATGTCACTCCATTTTGGATGTAACAACGATTACTCCCGAACAAATTGATATTTCAAAACCGGACCTTTTTTATTAGTTTAAGAATTCAATTAACTGGGTCCGTATTTAATATCGGTAGCCTAGTTTACATATTTTTTTTTTAAATTGAATTTTTATTAAAATTCACTACGATACAACCGTACAAAGACAAACGAACTTTTCTTATTTGTCACGTGAAAACTATGACAAGAAAAAAGGGCGCCGATATTTAAAAAAAAAAATAAAAAATATGTAAGAAATTACTTAATTATCTTTTTTTTGATCAATTACACAATTTCTTTTTTTCTTAAAAAATTAATGAGCGTTATGAGGCGTGCACTTTTGGATTTTCCAAACTATTTTTCCAGAATCTGACCTTGAACCTTAACACACCCTATCGAGTTAAACAATAAATACCACTTTGACCCAAAAATTGGACGGTCCGAAATTGGGCCAGTCCCAATTTTGAAACTCGCGAGAAACTTACCCAAATAAACAATTTTCCGGTCAATACTTGGTAATTATACTTGTCAGTATCAAAAAAACTGTCCGGACCGACGATATTGTTATTATTATCAATTACTTTCCAAAACATGAAACGATGATTGTCGTCATTGCTGCGACAAAGTAACGTCGCTTGTTGGCCCGCGACGGCCCGCGCTACACTAGTCAATCCATTTATTTCAAAAACTAGCGAACTAATTGTTAAAAAAAGGAAAATTAATGAATAAATATTCATTTGGGAAGTTGTTTTGTTGAAGATCTTTGAGAAGACTAAAAAATTTTGTTGATCTTTAGTGTTCAAATGTCATTAGAGATTATACAAGAATAAAGTATTCTAGGCCGTGTTTATTTATTTAAAACTTGGCTGTCATTGGCTCCAATCCAAGGTTCTTAAATTAAAAATTTATACTATTATTATGTAACTTACGAATTATTGACCACCGGAAAATTTATTTGGGAGTTTCATTCAAAGAAAATATTATTTTAGTGGAAATTTTTAAGCGCCAGGACTTTATTTTATTTAATTGAAGCTATTTAAAGGAGAAAAATTTTTTATTCTGCTTGGAAATTATTTCTTAAGTCCTGGATTAAGAAAAAATGAAGTTTTTTGATTTTTTGGAATTATAAATTAGGTGGATAATTTTTATTGAAGAAATTTAGGATGAAAAAAAAAATGAAATTTTGAGATAGAAAATAAGAAAAAATTTTTCCGTGTAAAAAAAAAATTTTTCTCAAAGAGTTTTAAGATTAGGATCCTGAACGTAAAGAAATTTAGGACATTTTAATGACAAATTTATGATATCGAGCCGAAAATAAATTCAGATTTTAAAAAAATTTTGTCGCCATTTTTTGGAGAAAAAAATATTATAAAAAGTACTTTAGCGAAATTTTTAGGACACTTTTGTAACGATTTAAAAACACTATCACATCGATGACGATTTTAGAAAATTCGAGGTGTCGTTAGATTTTTTTTATTTAAAATTTTCTCTTGTTTATTTTCTTAAATTTCGACCTGAAAATTATGACTAAATTTAAGTTAATTGTGTCTTGAATTTTGTCGTAAATTAAGCCGTTTTTTTTTTTCTTAAAATTGAGACAAAATTATAATTAATTTTGCTTTGTTTTTTGTCTTAAATTTCATCTTAAAAATTAAGAGAATTTTATCTTAATTTTTGTTTTGAATTTTGTCAAGAATTTTGCTTTATTTTTTTTTTTTTTTTTTTTTTTTTTTTTCTTGAATTTGATCTTAAAATTAAGACAAAATTTGAGTGAATTTTATCTTAATTTTTGTCTTGAATTTTGTTAAAAATTTTGCCTTATTTTTTTTTTCTTTAATTTGATCTCAAAAATTTAGACAAAATTAAAGTTAGCTTTATCTTTAATTTTATCTTAATTTTTGTCTTGAATTTTATTTAAAATTTTTTTTTTTTTCAAGGATTTTTACTTACCTTTTGTCTTAAATTTAGTCTTATTTTTTGTCTTAAATTTTGTCTTGAAATTTTGTCTTAAATTAAGAGTAAAAAAAAAAATTACCCATATTAAAAAAAAAAAGTTCTCAATATCTAGAATGTTGAATTAAATGAACAAAAACATCAATAGTCAACGCGGGTAAAAGCACCCAAAATGGACTAAGAACAGCTTTAGCAGGAAGATAAAGATAAGGTGCCTCCAATTTCAAGCAAATAAGAATTTGGACGCTTAATTTCAGCAAGACCGCCAGCATGTGCCATCCCTAAAAAATAAAAAAAAACTTAATAATAAATTCTAGATTGACATCCTCAATCATGAAAAAATAAATTACCTTGCGTCTCAAACAATTGGTGCTGTTATGATTATTCTTGCAGTGCGACACCATATTGAAAATGATGTAGATCAGTAAAAAGCAGTCGTACAGCCACATTGGGATGAAAACAATGAACCAGTTCCATAATATTCGCTGGTCCAGTCTTAGCACCAGCAGAATAAGGAATATTAATAATTCAAACCAGGTAAATAATGCGCGATGTAACACTGCCATTATTTACATATTTCAATTATTATTTAATTAACAACTGTGTTTTTTAATTTAGTATTCTTTGTTGTTGCCTTGAATCCACCGTCGCCATTTGCAATTTGCAGTTTGCGCATGCGCAGTTGAAAGATGTGGATTTTTACACCCAGCGCAGTCTGGCGGGAAATAAATTCAAATTTAAAATTTATTTAAAAATAAATTTTTTATCTACTAAATTAATATATCTCCTAAAATATTGGAAATAGATATATAGTATAAAAACGTTTTTTAAAGGAAATTTCCTAAGCTACAATTTTAGTCCTAAGATTTTTTCCTAAAATCAATATTTCAAGAGTTATAGCCACTTTTATAATACCTAAATAATTAATAGGAATTGATTTTTCATTTTTCATTTTGTCGGAACTACAAAAGTGACTATACCTCCTAAAATATTAAAGATAGACCTATATAACATAAACATTTTTTATAGGAAATTTTCTAAACTACAATTTTGGATTCCTATGATTTTTTTCTAAACTCAATATTTTAGGAGTTATGATCTACTTTATGGTACATAATCATAATTTTTTTATTTTTTACTATAGGAACTACTATAGTTACTATATCTCCTAAAATATTAAAAATAGCCTTATAGTATAAAAACATTATTGATAGGAAATTTTCTAAGCTACAATTATATTTTTATAAATTTTCCCTCAACTCATTATTTTAGGAGTTACAGCCATTTTTTTAATAATTCAATAATAATTGTTCATTTTTCATTTAGTTACTATTTAAATTAATATATCTCCTAAAATATTAAAAATAGACCTATAGTATAAAAACATTTTTTATAGGAAATTTTCTAAGCTACAATTTTGGATTCCTATGATTTTTTTCTAAACTCAATATTTTAGGAGTTATGATCTACTTTATGGTACATAATCATAATTTTTTTATTTTTTACTATAGGAACTACTATAGTTACTATATCTCCTAAAATATTAAAAATAGCCTTATAGTATAAAAACATTATTGATAGGAAATTTTCTAAGCTACAATTATATTTTTATAAATTTTCCCTCAACTCATTATTTTAGGAGTTACAGCCATTTTTTTAATAATTCAATAATAATTGTTCATTTTTCATTTAGTTACTATTTAAATTAATATATCTCCTAAAATATTGGAAATAGATATATAGTATAAAAACGTTTTTTAAAGAAAATTTCCTAAGCTTCACTTTTAGTCCTAAGATTTAAAATAATAATTATAATTAAAATTTTAATAAAATAAAATTTTATTTAATTTAATGAAGAAAATTTTTTATTGTAAAAATTAATTAATTAAAATAAAAATAGAAATTATTTGACACTAGAAATTTTTAAAAAATTTTATTACTAATAAAATTATTGCAAAAAAATGTAATAAAAAAATTTCGTGTCAAAAAAAAATTATTTTAAAATTTGATTTTTTTTTTTTCTAATATGTCAATTTTTATTTGTTAAAAAAATTCTAAAAATTATTAAATAAAAAATTGACAGCTATCAACTGGCTTTATAATTAAAAATACAGGTATAAAATATAAATAGAAAATATAATAGTCTAGATATATATTTATATTTAAAATAAAAAAAATAAAAAAATACTTACCACTTGCTAAAAATTTTCTACAGTATATAAGCAAGAAAGTGCGAATTTAACGCAGACGCGCTAGATAGATAATTTTATTATTATTCTAGCTCCTAACCTCATTTGCGTGTCGCCCGACAACTGACAAAATAAAATCAATTTATCTGGACCCTGGAAAAATTATAAAATATTTATTTAATTTAATTTAATTTAATACTGAAATAGTTGAAAAAAAAAAAAAATACTTTTTTATTATTGATATTTATTACAATAATTTTAATTGTCATTTTTGGAATTGCAAAAAAAAGTGAAATATGATCAATGCACGTGTAAGTTTTCTTTTAAATTTTGTTTTAGATTATTAATTATAATTATTATTTACTAGAATGAAAATTTCGAAGTTTGTAATTACAATTAATTTGATAATTTTTTTTTAATAAAAAAAATTATGTCAAAAAAAATTGACAAATTTTAATAAATTAAAAATACAATTTTTAATAAAAAAATTTTTTTTTTAAGTAACTTAAAAAATTGCAAATTTAATTAGAAAAACATTAAAATTTTTACATGAAAAAATTTCTTTTTTTTTTATTAAAAAAAAAAAAATTGTTTTAATTTCATTAAAAAATTACAAGCTTACTTAAAATTACAAGCTTACTTTTTTTAACTAGAAAAATTGCAAGCTTAAAAAAATATTAAAATTAAAAAAAAAATTTTTTAATTAAAAATTGCATAGTAGTTAGTATAATCCAGATTATACTGAGTGATATCTGGATTATACTCATTGTAATCTGGGATGATAGCCAGTGTCATCTTGTTCTTTCCGTGTACTTGAAAAAAAAAAAAAATTTATCTAACTTACTTATAAATTTAATTTTTTACTTCCAGGTACTAGCAGTAGTGGGAGCAGTAGGAACCTTGATAATAGGAGTAACAATCCACTACCTACTCCGAAGAAAGAAGCGTGCGCCAGTCCTGCTAGAAGACCCACTGAAGAAATACAGCCTGCCTTTGATAGAGAAGCAAATAATCAGCCATGACACCAGAAGATTCAGGTTCGGACTTCCCTCTAGCAGCCACGTCCTAGGACTGCCCATAGGCCAGCACGTCCATCTGAACTGCCAGGTCAACGGGGAGCTGGTGATCCGCGCCTACACCCCGGTGTCCAGCGATGACGACCTCGGGTTCGTCGACCTGGTTGTCAAGGTCGGTCTCTAAAGCTAAAGCTTGTCCCTGGTCTATATTAATCCTGGTTCATTTCTTTGGACGCTAATCTTGAATCTTGTTTTATTTCAGGTATACTTCAAGAATGTCCACCCCAAGTTCCCCGAGGGCGGAAAGATGAGCCAGTACTTGGAGGCGATGAAAATTGGAGACACTATTGACTTCAAGGGACCTTCAGGCAGGCTTGTTTATCATGGAAAGGGCAACTTTGCTATTAGATTACTTAGAAAGGAACCTCCTAGTCAGTACCATGTTAAAAAGGTAATTTTTTTTATTAAAAATAACTTTTTTTTTGTCTATATCTTAATTTTGAAGCTTCTAATCAACTTGAAAACCATCCCAGTCGACTCAGAATACTCGAATTAATAAGAAAAGTGCTTTCGCACATTGAAATTACTCCAATTTAACCCGAAAATTACAATCCGTACATCCGTACAGAACAATGTACGGATTTACAAATTGGCCGTATCTCGGCTCCTACTGAACTGATTATCAAAATTTTTTTTTTATATACTCCTTATAAAATTCTTAGTAGCCCACAACGTTAATTTTTCAAAATTTGGCCTGTAATTTAATTTTGAAGCTTCTAATTTACTTAAAAACCATCTCAGTTAACTCAGAATACTTGAATTGACAATAAAAATGCTTTTGTACATTGAAATTATTTAAATTTACCGAGAAATCAATGATCCGTACATCCGTACTAAATAATTTACGTATGTACGACTTCGTTATATCTCGGCACCAACTCACCCGATTTAAAAAAATTTTTTTACCGGCAAATTATACACTAAAATAAATAAATTTGAATATTAGTCACAATTTTAAATAAAAAATTTTTAATTCGGATTTTAGGAAAAATTTTCAAAATTTCGGTCCTTAGGTTAATTTTGATGTTTCAAATTAACTTGAAAGCCATCTCAGTCGACTCAGAATCCTTAAATTAGCAAGAAAAATGCTTTTGCGCATTAAAATTACTCAAAATTAACGGGAAAATTACAATCCGTACATCCGTACAGAACAATGTACGGATTTCAAAATTGTCCATTACTCAGCTCCTACTTGCCTGATTTTCAAATTTTTTTTTTTGATTTACTCCTTATGAAATTCTTGATCGACTCCACTGCTCACTTTTTTAATTTCCAGGTTGTGATGATCGCCGGAGGAACTGGAATAACCCCAATGCTGCAACTTATCCGAGCGATCTGCAAAGACCCCCAAGACTCAACCCAAGTCTCTTTGCTCTTTGCGAATCAAACGGAAAAGGATATCTTGCTGCGCGAGGAACTGGAACAGGTTCTCAAGGACTACCCGGAACAGTTCAAGCTTTGGTACACTCTCGACTCAGCCGGAGACACCTGGAAGTACTCCACGGGGCACATCAACGCGGACATGATCAAGGAACATATGTTTCCTCCAGCAGATGACACTATTGTCCTGATGTGCGGCCCCCCACCTATGATCAATTTTGCCTGTACTCCTAATCTCGATAAACTTGGTTATGATCCCAAGCTCAGATTTGCTTATTAATTTTAATAAATTTTACTGTCATTTATTTCTAATTTATTTTTATTTTAATTGGAAATTGTTGATTAGTATTAATAGATCGTTTTAAATATTAAAAATTTTTATAAAATATTGTGAATTGTTCAATTAATTCAATTAATTATTATTAAGGTAAAAGTACCAATTATTGACACTATAAGAGATATTTAAATAGATTTTTAATTAAGATATGTGAACTGTTGACATTTTTTACGATATAAGCTCATTCTGACGTTACACTCATTAAGACCTTTCATTTGAGTACCCACATCAATTTTTCATATATTTTATAAATTTATATATATTATATATATGTATATATGAAAAATATATCAAAAATTCATGTGGGTACTCAAATGAAAGCTCTTGATGAGTGTAATAATGGTATGAGCTTATATCTTTAAAAATGTCAATATTTAAGAAAGTACGGTACAATTTTTTTTAAATAATGTATAAAACAATTGTTATTAATATTGTAGATAAATAAGATTTTAAATAAATTAGCGTGTCAATAATTGAATCCCTGTCACTAATTGGTGACAGAATTTGTAATTAGCGCTACCTGTTGGAAATTTTTAATACTAATTTAAAAAAATTGTGATTAAGAGGGGTAAGTCGGTCCTATTTTACCGACCTTCTGAATTTTAGAATCTTAATTATTATTATTGTTATTATTGTATTAGTCAACACAAGACGCGACATTTACTGGGCGCGACCAATAATGTTTTATTAATATTTTTTAAACAATTATTAATAAATTATTTTTATTTATTATTAATGATATAAGTTAATTGTTTAAAAAAAATTGATATTAAATATTGAAAAAATAAAAAAAAAATGATTAAGCGTTGTGTGTTTTTGTTGTTAATTTTTGGATTATTAAACAGACAAGGTAATTATTTAATTTTTTTTTAAGATTCTTTAATAATAATAATAATAATATTGCTTTTTTTTAATTAGTATCAGCGGCTGGAGGATGGCTGCTCTGTTACAAGTGTAACAGTAACCAACCAGGGTGTGGAACTCCCTTTAATTGGTTGTGGTACTGGGGAGAGTACTGTCCAGAACCTGATGATGTGTGTGTTAAAGTTATAGAACGCAAAGGAGGTAACAATATTTGGTTTAAAAGTTTTTTTTTGTAACTTTAATAGTTCAAAAGTAATCACTTTTTCAAAATTTTGGGTATTTTTAATACCGATAAAAAATTCAAATTTTTCATTATAAATTTTATAATAAAAATTCTGGGAAAATTATTGGAAATATGGAAAAATCATGAGGCATTTTTTGTAGGAAATAAAATTTCCTAAAAATTTTGTCCCAAACTTTTTTTTGTAACTTCTATATTTAAGTCAAAATTTTCACTGAAAATTACAAAAATTCATAAAGTTCAAAATTTGTTGGTTATAAATTTTAAGAGTGAATTTTTGGGTAAAATATTGAAAATACGAAAAAATTATGAGTCCTTTTTTGTAGAGAATCAAAAGTACTACAAATTTTGTCCGAAACTTTTTTTTGTAACTCCAATAGTTTAGTAGTTATCGCGGTTGGAACTTTAGTTCCAAGACGGTTCCAACGCGGAACATCACAAGTCCTATACCGATCTTTTGGAAAAGTGCCGATCTTTTGGTACATTTAGTTCCAGGATGATCTAAGGACCCGATATGTCCAAAAAAAAGTGCCGATTTCTATATCAGATCGTTAACTACAGCCGATTTTCTGTAAAAACTTAATTTTTCAGCCGAGACTTTGATAACTCGTGACTGCTTGAGCTCCCTGAAAGACTTCCGTACCGATATACCTGCCGATCACTACGAAGGTTGTCGTCCAGCTGCCAAGGACGTTCGCCTGGGCCACTTCGTCAACAACACCATCAAAGAGCTGGATATTCACCGGGACTACTACGATGAAGTCAACTGGTGCTTCTGCTACTTCGACAATCGGTGCAATTCTGCAACCGGTTTGCAGTCAGCGAAGTTTATCATTCCTGTAGCTTTACTCTCTTTAATTTACAAATTTAGTTATTAATTTTTTTTTATATTTTTTACAAATTTTTTTAATTTTTAGACACTAGCCGTCCTTTTTAATAGATCTTAAATAATTGTAATTAAGAACAAACATACCGTCCAAAATGTACAAGAATTTTATATAAATATACATTTATATATATTTATAATTAAAATGTGTTTTTATTTATTTTTAAACGGCGTAAAAAAATTCAATAAAGAAATAAACAAACTAATTTATTGAGATAAAACAAAAAAAAATTTTTTTAAACTTAATCATTTAAAATAAAATTAAAATATTTTTCATAACATTCCAAAACCTTTTGAATAATTTATCGCTTTTAAAAGCCGATCTTGAAGTTTTTCCATTGATGAGTAGTCTGGTAATAATAGTGTGTTAAAGCATGTGTGCGCTATGGGTAACCTGGAACAAAAAAATTTTTTTTTTAAAATAGAAGGTAGAATGTTAAAGAGGATAAAATTCCGAGTAAAATGATATATAATAACCCCTACTTTGGTCAAAGTTAACTTGAGAAAAAACGAATTTCAAAAATAATGTTCCTGGTACCGATTTTTAATGTTTAACTCCGGAAGTCTCTTACCGATATTTTTGAAAAGTGCCGATCTTTTGGTATATTTGGGTCCAGAAGGGTCAATAGAAACGATTTTGAGAAAAAAAAGTGCCGATTTCTAGGTCAGATCGGTACTTATTAACGATTTTGTATAGCGTCTTCAGGGATGTTGGTTGGAATTCTGGGGAAATGGTTGGAGACATTGAAAAATTGTAAGAGACCTTTTTTTGTAGGAAATTTAATTTCCTACTAGTTTTATTTAAAATTTTTTTTGTAACCTCAATAGTTTAGTTAGAATTCCAATTTAAAGTTTTTGGGAATTAATAATGTTCAAAATTTCTTTATTATAAATCTAAGAATTAAAATTCTAGGAAAATGATTGGAGATACAGAAAAATCGTTGAAATCTTTTTTATAGAAAATTCAATTTCCTAAAAATTTTGTCCCAAAAAATTTTATCCGTTAGACAACTTATTGATTAAAAATTTTAATTAAAACTTTTTAAGAATTGATAGTCATCAAAATTTCTCAATCATGAATCTTAAAATAAAAATTCTGACTAAAATAATCGAGATATGAAAAAAATCATAAGAAACATTTTTTTGTATAAAATAAAATTTCCTACAAGTTATATCCCAAACTTTTTTTTTGTAACTTCAATAGTTTAGTAGTTATCAAGGTTTTAGGTTTAATTCGAAGAAAGTGTTAACACGAAATTCGGCAAGTCCCATACCGATCTTTTTGAAAAGTGCCGATTTTTTGGTACCATCGAATCCAGGATGATCTATAGAACCGATATATAAAAAAAAAAGTGCCGATTTCTGTATCAGATCGGTAACTACAACCGATTTTCTATTATAAACCCGTAAAATTGTTCTTTTTTATTCTAAAATTAACTATGATACATATAATAATAATAATAATAATAATAATAATAATAATTACCGATCAGAATCGGGTCCATGACGTGAAATGACCATCTTGAGCCTAGAGAGTCCTCCTACTGGAACTCTATCGCTTCCGGTGGTGAACTGCAGGAGGCGCCGCTGACTCTCGAGTGGAAGAGAGTGAGCCACTCGCCAGAAGTTCTTTATCGCCTCGCTCTCTACTGTGTAGCCGTCGTACTCCGTAGAGGCCTCTAGCTCCGCAAAGTCGAATACTTTAGAGCCGCAGACCAGCTGCTCGATCTCTTCCGGCCGGAAGAGAAGCCCTAAAGGGCTCTCATCAGTCACCATCTGGAACCCGTGGCGGAAAGCTTTGAATTGCCTAGCCACTGATTGGTTCAGGAGAAAATCTGCGTAAGAGTCAAGGAACTCCCGTTTGTTTTCTTGGTTCACGTATACTTCATCGCCATTTTCACATAATTCGTGGTATAAGACTGATCCAAATACGTCTCTGTAATTTATTATTATTATTATTATTATTATTATTATAAAAGAAAAAGTCTTTAATTAAATAAGATATCATGATATAGTTACTATAAAAATGGTCATAACTTTAAAATATTAATTTTAGAAAAAATTTATAAGAGACGAAAATTGTAACTTAGGAAATTTGCTATAAAAAATGTTGTTATACTATAGGGCTATCTGTTGGAATCATTGGCTCTTGCGTGTTATCATATCTACTCTCACTGTTCTATCATCATCACTATAGCATAAGAATACTATTCTACTAATTAGTCTGTTATAATAAACCATCAGGTATAGATGTATATTTAACGGCTCCTTGAAAACTACTTATTCACGTGAATTAGTATTCCACTAGAGATCCCAACAGGTTATGGGCCCAGCAACCTGGTTTGGGTAATGACGTAGACAACTAAAAGTAAGGTTTGAAGTTAATATAAGGGGTTTTAGTTAACTTGAAAAAGTAAAGTAAAGTAAAGCACGGTAAAGTGCATAAAGTCAAAGTAGAACTGTTGAGTAAAAATTAAAGTTGAAGTCAAGTTCCAGTACAGCATAATGAAATAAAGTTGCAGTGAAGTATCAAATCCAGAGTCAAATAAAGTCGCGGTAAGAGTTATAGTCAAGTCAGGTAGAAGAAATATAAATTAGAGAAGAAGTGGAGCTAAAAGACAAAGATCAGAATCGTCATCTCAGGATTACGGGGACAAGAATCCGGTTCGAGGTCATTATATCCATTGTAATAAAATCCAATGACAAAAATATTCAATTGAATTTTCGCGTGCTCATTATCATGATGATGATGATGATCATCATCATCATGATTATTATCATGATCATGATTATTATCATGATCATGATTATTATCATGATCATGATCATTATCATGATCATGATTATTATCATCATGATCATCATCATCATGAATGTTATCATGATCATGATTATTATCATTATCATGATCATTATTATCATCTGGACATTTTTACTTTGAATTTATTTGCAATTGGATATTATTGGATTGGACATTATTACCTTGGATTTTCTAACCGGTTTGTACATATTTATTTACAAATATGAATTATAACATTGGGATTAATTAACGTTGCATATACAGTGTAACCTCAACGAATTTTTCAAAATCCCCTAGAACTACCCATAAGAGTCTATGTAAAATATACCTTTATAATACGAATATATTTTTCAATCAACCTCACTATAACGAAAATTCAATTATTGCAAATTATAGATTGTCAGTCATTGCTGTTTGATCACGGTCGAAGAGGAAGAAGAGAATAGATGTAATTAAATATATATTCTTAAAAAAAGGTGATTTATCTGACGGTGTAGTTAAATCCATTACGGAGTTAGATTGTGCTTTGGATATAATTACTAACACTGGCAAGCAGACTAAAATAGATGACTTTTTTTCGAGTAAAGAAACGAAAAATGAAGATTAAGCTAATATCATTATTCTTCAATCATGTTATGTTTTCTTTAATACATTCTATGTATAATTTGTCTATTTTGTTAATTCTATGTCTATTTTGACTTTAAACTGATTTAAATGTTTTCAAATAAATAATTCTGCGTTTTGATTTAAATGAGTTGTTATTCATTGGTGGAAATTTTCTTACCTCGTTATAACAAATCGAGTTTAATCTAACCTCTGTATAACAAACCTCATGATAACGAATAATTTCTATTTCCCTTGAGTTTCGTTATATCAAGGTTGCACTGTATTTGTCTTTGGATATTTTTATGTTGGATTTATTTGCAATTGGATATTATTGGATTGGACATTATTTTTGGAGATTATTACCATGGACATTATTGCCTTGATATGCGCCCTTTTGGTATTTGAGTTGGTATAGAGATTCCAACACTATTTTCAATATTTTAGGAGACATATCAACTTAAATATTAAAAAAAAAAAAACTAAAAATAAAACATACTTGTAACCAACTCTAAAAGTCTGCATAAAAGTATCAGGCATATCATCTCCAGGATACTCCAACATCTCCGTAAGGGTGCGATAGAGCGTAGGGCTCCAGTCCTTGAGGTCCGCGAAGCACCCCTTCCTGCCTAAGAGCTTCCGGTAAACGACCATGGGAAAGCGGACGTCCAGGATGACGTTGTTGTAGATCGCGAGACCCAGGACGACTCCGATCAAGGTGAATTGGGCGTCGCTCTCGAAGGAGGTCGGGTTGAACCAGGTGGTCTGGGTCTCCTCCTGGGTAGTGAACATCCCGTAGTCCGGGTTGAAGATTTCCTCGACGACTAGCTGGAAAAATTCTTTGGATACTCCGCCTTCATCTACCCCCTGCTCGCCCTCGAATTCTACGACTAGTTGCTTTTTTAGGTCTGTTGGGTTCTCTGTTGCTATCATTTCGAGTTCCACTAGTGCGTCGTCTATTATATAGTCACGACGAACCTTAAAAAAATTAATTTGTTAAAAATTTTTTATTGAAAATGAAAATTATTGGAAATATGGAAAAATTATGAGATATTTTTTGTAGAAAATTTAATTTCCTACAAATTTTGTCTCAAACTTTTTTTGTAACTTTAATAGTTCAAAAGTAATCACTTTTTCAAAATTTTGGGTATTTTTAATACCGATAAAAAATTCAAATTTTTCATTATAAATTTTAAAATGAAAATTCTGGGAAAATGATTGGAAATATGGAAAAATCATGAGACATTTTTTGTAGGAAATAAAATTTCCTAAAAATTTTGTCCCAAACTTTTTTTTGTAACTTCTATATTTAAGTCAAAATTTTCACTGAAAATTACAAAAATTCATAAAGTTCAAAATTTGTTGGTTATAAATTTTAAGAGTGAATTTTTGGGTAAAATATTGAAAGTACGAAAAAATTATGAGTCCTTTTTTGTAGAGAATCAAAAGTACTACAAATTTTGTCCGAAACTTTTTTTTGTAACTCCAATAGTTTAGTAGTTATCGTGGTTGGAACTTTAGTTCCAAGACGGTTCCAACGCGGAACATCACAAGTCTCATACCGATCTTTTGGAAAAGTGCCGATCTTTTGGTACATTTAGTTCCAGGATGATCTAAGGACCCGATATGTCCAAAAAAAAGTGCCGATTTCTATATCAGATCGTTAACTACAGCCGATTTTCTCTAAAAATTCAAGCTTTTCATTTTGAATTTTAAAATGAAAATCATTGGAAATATGAAAAAATTATGACACTTTTTGTAGAAAATTGATTTTCCTACTAATTTTGTCTCAAACTTTTTTTGTAACTTTAATAGTTCAAAAGTAATCATTTTTTCAAAATTTGGGGTATTTTTAATACCGATAAAAAATTCAAATTTTTCATTATAAATTTTAAAATGAAAATTCTGGGAAAATTATTGGAAATATGGAAAAATCATGACACATTTTTTTGTAGGAAATAAAATTTCCTAAAAATTTTGTCCCAAACTTTTTTTTGTAACTTCTATATTTAAGTCAAAATTTTCACTGAAAATTACAAAAATTCATAAAGTTCAAAATTTGTTGGTAATAAATTTTAAGAGTGAATTTTTGGGTAAAATATTCAAAATACGAACAAATGAGTCCTATTATTTATATAATTTATAACAAACGAATTTTAATTTTTTAATAATTTGCTCAGTTAAGTTTTAAATTAAAAATTATTGAAATTTGAATTTTGGCGGGAGAATGACGTAGTTCTGGATCCGGTGCGCAACGCCATCTTACAGAAAATTTAAAAAACTCCACTTAATGCGGGAAAATTTGAATGTTAAATTTAATGAAATCACTGTTTAAAATTGTTAATTAATTTTAGATTAATATAATTAATAAATTTACAGATTTTGTGTAAAAAATTCTTACCTTAAGCCTTAAATATGGATTAGTAGGCTGCCCAACAAAAGACTGAAAGAAGCTCATCCTCCTCTCACTGTACATCCTTATCCTATTATCATAGTACAACCCGAGAGTCTTGGTGGCGGGGGTAAGTATGAACGCGTAGTTCATAAAACTGAATTTTTTTGGTTGCTCGCTCTTGTAGTACGCAAAGTCCTTGTCCATCTCGACAGAGTCACTGAGGAGCTCGTTGTAAAAATCAGTGAAGCTGATGAACGGCGTCCTGGCATCTAGTACCGAGATTCCAAGTTCCACCGCTAGAGGGTCTTTAGTAAAAGCGCTGGCGCTGGTGGAGGACCCGGCGGACAAGCTGGACAAGGAGACAATTCTGTTGGAGAAGAGTTTCTCGTTGTCGCTTCTAGGAGTTAGACTCTCCTTTTCTGCAACGCCATCTACCGGGTCCAGTTCTCCAGCGAGCATGCTGGCGTAGTACAAGATTTTCATGACTTTGGTCGGCGCTGTTATCGTGTCCGCGTCCTGGATGCAGTAGTCCCTGGAGAAGGTCCCGCCGATGACCTTCACCGTGATCAGCTGCTGGAGCGCCTGGAGAAGACTCACCAGCCGGGACTTGCAGTGTCGCGCCCACACTCGTGCTAACTTCGCCTGAGCTGCTACTGGCAAGCAGCTCACTGCTTTGCACAACATGTGGAACGCGTACTCCAGGTACTCTGAGGACCCCAGCACCGGGATCTCGAAGACTATCAGGAACACGTTTAATAAAGTGTCTGTTGAGTCCGCTGGCATTATTCCGAACACTCGTAAGTCAAGTTCTATGCTGTCCGCTAGGGTTACTAATGCATTGACTAGAGCTGACTCGAATTCTTCACCTGGAGAAAAAATTTTTTGGGTATTTTTTTGGTTACGAGGGCATCAAGACCTAGAGGGTCACAGCGCGAGTAAAATGAGTATAAACACTTGGGGGGTGGTTTGAAGATTTAAGGGAGAAAATCGCGTTAATAATTTGGGGATTGATCTATAGATCATTAATCAAAATTGACCTAAGAGGTATTGAGGCGCAAGACGGGTCATTTTGCTCGGGATTGTATGTAGAATAAAAGTGGACAATTTATTTTTTAGGAAAAAAAATTTTTGGGTCATTAATCGGGTTGTTAATGATTAATGAAAAAAAAATTTTAGTTTTTTTTTTAAATTGATTGTACTGCGACCTAGAGCTTTGAATTACGAGTAAAATGACCCCTTACACTCGATATTTATCTCAAAGGGTTCATTAAAAAAATCGCGTTAATAATTTCTGGATTGATCTATAGATCATTAATCAAAAATTGACCTACGAGCAATCGAGTCGAGTGACGGCTCATTTTACTCGGGATTTTAAGGAGATTGAAATTATCTGGATTATTATGCTCTTAGCGACGAATTAATCATTAAAACTGACCTGGTAGAGTCATAAGAGCCGCAAATGAGCGTCTTACAGCCTCTAAGTCGACAGTAGTGTCATCTACACTTGGCAAAGTCGGAGAAGGGTCGCTGCTGTCGATGTCCTTGTCTTCGCCTTGCAGGGATCTCACAGCTTCCTTACTGAGGTCTCTCGGCTGCTTTAGTAACGACTCGGGCGCTCGGTCAAGCAGCGCCGCCAATGGCGAATCATTTTTTTCGGCCTTCTGAAAACTCCGACCGAGCGCTTCCGAAGAAGAAAAAACTTCTCCTAAAGTTCTTATCAGCTTTGAGTAAGAGCCCTCTGATTTACAGTGCTCTATTATGTCCATAAGTTTTGATTCTGTTAGATATGGAATTTGTTTTCCTGAAAAATTCAATTTTTTTATAATAAATAATTACTGTAAAAAAAATATCAGATTTAGATTTTGGTATATTCTTTATTGGTTAAAAAAATATTTTAATAAAAGTTTGTAAAGTTTTTATAAAAATCTAGGGAATTTTTTAAGTATCTAGAGATTTTTTTTAATCTAGGGAATTTTTCTAATTTTTTTCACTTCAAATAAAATTTTTTTAGGGATTTTTATTGATCTAGGGAATTTTTTGTATCTAGTAACTTTTCTTCCATTTTAGTAGTTTTTTTCTAGGGTATTTTCCATTTCAATTTTTTTTAAACTTTTTTCTCGTGTAATGATTTTTTCCACTCTTCAAAACTTCTAGTAAATTTTTTTTCAATTTTTCTAGTGACTTCAAATCTAGGGAATTTTTCCTGGAAACTTTTGTTGCCTAGGGAATTTTTTCCGATAACTTTTCCTTGTAATTTTTACATTCCGTAAGATTTTCTTCAACCTGGGGAATTTTTCCTAGTAACTTTTTTAATCTAGTGACTTTTCTTCAACCTAGGGAGTTTTCCAAGTAACTTTTTCGATCTAGTGAACTTTCTCCACCCTAGGGAATTTTTCAAACTTCAAAAAATCAAAATTTTTCTTCAAAAATTTTCTCCTAGGGGATTTTTCTCGACTTTTTCTTAGTAACTTTTTCAATCTAGTGACTTTTTTCCACCCTAGAAAATTGTCCAAGTAATTTTAATCCATGATCATTTTTCCCCAAAAATTTTTAAATTCAAAATATTCCCTAGGGAATTTTCCTAGTAACTTTTTATATCTAGTGACTTTTTCTCCTAGGGAATTTTCCAACTAACTTCCATATATAAAATTTTTTTTCTTCAAAATTTTTCCCTAGGGAATTTTTCCTAGTAACTTTTTAAATCTAGTGACTTTTTTCCACCCTAGGGAATTTTCCAAAAAACTTCAATCTTTAAAATTTTTCCCCAAAAATTTTCCAACCCAAAATTTTCCCCTAGTAACTTTTTCAATGATACTTCTTAGCCTCCAAATATCTAAGATACATCGCCAAGACCATCAACTCAATAACCGGATCTTTGAGCTCCCCCTCTCCCTCCTCCATTTGTTCCCCCTCCTCGTCCAACTTGATCCTCTTGTTCCTCCTCCCAGACTTAGCTCCGCCCCTTTTCCCCCTCCCCACCTTCTCAACTTTCTTTTTCTTCCCCTTCACCTCTTTCTTTGGCCTTCCCCTTTTCCTAACCGGAATTTTAACATCACAATTCTTCAAAATTCTACTGAAGCTCTCATTGGATATCAACTTCTCGCTCTCGCCACTTCCACTCCCACTCTCACTCTCACTATCTTCACTCCCACTCCCACTCTCATCCTCACTAGCAGTGGCGCCATCTTCCAGCTTTTTTCCACACTGTGAGCAGTTAGAATTTTTACTAATTAATTTTTTTTTCTGCTTTTCCGATCTATCGTCTCTCAAATCTTGATCTCCGTCATTTTGACGTAAATTATTAATAAATTCACTTAGGATTTCTCGGGATTGGGAACAGGAAACTAATTAATCAAATAATTATAATTAATTAATTAAATTAATAATTAATTAATTAAAAACTTACCTTCAACGGAACTCGACGGGTTCATAGTTTTATTCGGCAAACTTTTAGCCAATAACGCGGGACCTGATTCCGTTAATGACGTTGTAGTTGAATTACTATTGTGATTATTTATAACACTATTATTACTATTACTATTACTGTTAGTATTATTATTATTATTATTATTATTAATCGCGGATGCTGTTCGAGGTATTTTGTTTGGCTGTGTTCCGTCGCAAAGACGGGCTTCTTGTGAAAATAATTGAATTGCTTGCGCTGCCGCCTGATTTGGCGTCAAATTAGTTACCTGGAAAATTAATTAGATTAATTACTTGTTAATTGAAAAAATTTTTATGTCTTCACTTTAATAATCTCAATTAATGACTGACATTTTTAATAATATCAAATTTAAAATGACTTTTCTGGCTTTTAACTGTCGATTAATCACGATTAATCATGATTAATCGAGCTTTTTTAACGAATTAATCATTATTTTTCTCTGGGATTAAAAGATAGATATTAACCAAGTCAATGAATTTATAATTTTTTAATTTCTTACCTTGCCGCTAGAGGCGCAGTGTTGATTGTCGCACTGAGAATTACCACAGCCATCGGTTAATTGATAAAAATAACGCTCTATTAACATTTTGGCGGCTGCACGCTTCATGTCACTACACGGACTCTCCGCTCCTACCCTAAAAGATTTATTAATTATTGTGTAGACAATACACTCATCGAGACCTTTCATTTGAGTACCCACATCAATTTTTCATATATTTCATATATTTATATATATTATATATATATATGTATATATGAAAAATATATAAAAAATGCATGTGGGTACTCAAATGAAAGCCCTTGATGAGTGTAATATCGGAATGAGCTTATATCTTTAAAAATGTCAATAATTATAAAATGACCTTGTATCTTGAGATCAATTGACATTTTTGAAGATATAAGCTCATTCCGATCTTACACTTATCAAGACCTTTCATTTGAGTACCTACATCAATTTTTCATATATTTTATATATTTATATATATTAGATATATATGTATATATGAAAAATATATCAAAAATGCATGTGGGTACTCAAATGAAAGCTCTTGATGAGTGTAACATCCGGATGAGCTTATATCTTTAAAAACGTCAATATTTAAGAAAGTAAAGTGCAATTTAACAAAAGTTAGGATTTCATTGTTTTAAACATATTTTAAATTAAGATTGTCCAATTTTTTGTTTTACATTATATTAATTAATCTTTTGAGAAACAAAATTAATGCTTTTTAATAATATTTTCTCAAGTTTAATAATTAATTTCAATCGACAAAGTCAATCATCCGGTTACACCAATTATTGACAGGCTGATAAATCGATTGATCCAACTAGTGACATACCGTTGGACCAATTATTGACACCCTTAATGCTTACTTGTCACCATTAATCTGATCTAAATACAATAAGTAAAGTCTGATTGGAGAGGTTACAGCTTGGTATAAACTCACCTGTCAATATCACATCCATATATTTTGTGTACCAATTATTGACACCAATTATTTTATAATTAATAACCATTCAGTTGAATGTAAATATCCGATATTGTTAATTTTTAATACTTAATTTATTTATTAAAAAAAAATGTTCAATTTGATTAGTTTAAAAAATAATTAAAAATCTGGAAATTTTAATGCTTACTTCTAGTTTATTTTACGAGTTTAAGAATACTAAACTTTATTATTTTAATTAATTAATCTTTCTCATTAATTTTTTTTAATTATTGTATAAAAAATTGTTATTAATATTGTAGATAAATAAAATTTAAAATAAAATAGGGTGTCAATAATTGGTGCATTTACTCAACAATTTTTTTTTTTCAAATAAATGAGTGCAAAAATTAATTAATATGTAAAAATTAAACATGCAATTTTTTGTAATAAATTTGTTTGTTAAATAAAATAAAATTCCAGTCCTAAATTTAGAATTCTAAATTTTTAATTTTATTTTTTCCCAAAAAATAAAATTGTCACTTAAATAATTTAAAAAAATTACTAACCTGGAAGCAAAATCTTCTCCAGGGTCTTCCGAAGCTTTTCCGTTCATAGATTTATAATTATTCCCTTTCTTCAATAAATAATTGTCAGCTTAAAATAAAAATGAATAAAAAATTTGAAAAATAAAAATAATTTATTTTTTGAGGTTATGCTTGTGTGTTTTTATTAACAATTTTGAAATAAGTGAATGCTATTTTTATATTAACAAATATATCCACTTAAATTTTCTTTGTTCTATTTTTATAAAAAATAAAAATTGCGCAAAATTTAGTCATTGTCATTTAATAATAAATAAAAAAATATTTTTTTAAAAGTACTTACTTTAATAATATTAAATTTTAATTGTCAAGTTTTTTTTTATTTTTTATTTTTCTTACAATTACATTTAATGACAATGACAATTGTTTATTTACCAGCGATTTATTTCTCAGCTTAATTTCACTTGTTGGTTTTATTTTTTTTTTTTATTTATTTATAATTATTATTATTATTATTATTTGGTAGTGTAGATTTTATTTATTTGTAAATAATGAATAATTGTTGCGTTAAACTTCAACTATTTAATTGAACTATTTTTGTTGATAAAATGTTGAGGAAAAAAAAATTATGTATAGTGCGTGTTATATATATGTGTAAATAAATATTGAGTATACTTGTGTGGGTTTTTGGTATAGTTAATTTATGTATAGTAAGCGCGCAGTGCATTGTAGGAAATATTAGACAGCTGATGGAATTTTTTTTTAATTAAAAAAAATTTTTTTAATTTAATTTAGTTTTTTTTGAATAAAAAAATTATTAAAATAAATTTAGCATATATTAAATAATTTTTAGAATTTTTTTTAACTAATTAAAAAAATTAATTTTAAATAATTTTTTATTTTTTTTTTTAAATAAAAAATTTATGAAAATAAATTTAGCAGATATTAAATAATTTTTAAAATTTTTTATTTTTAAATTACGGCGAAAAAAATTGACATGTAGAAATTTAAAAAAATAAAAAATGCAATTTTTTTTTAAATAATTTTATGGGATAAATTTCTTTGTTAAAAAAAAAGTTTTTAATTTTTCAATGACTGCTACCTTTAATTTCATAAAAAAATTCTCTGGGAAATTTAGTTTTTAATTTATTGATTTTTTTTTAATAATTAAATTAGAACAAAAAAATATTTTTTAAAAATTGCACTTACAGTTTTTAAAGTTTTTTACAAATGAAATTTTTTTTCTTTTTTTTTTTGCAGTCATTTTTTCAATAAAAAAAATAAAAAAAATTTTTAAATGTTGACTAACTTAATTTTTATTTTTTTGACAATTTTAATTAATTTTTTTAATTGATAAATAATTGTAGAAAAAATTTATAATAAAAATTATAAATTAAGAAATTTTTTTAAAAATGTATATTTATATTTTTTATGGAATTGTCAGCTTACAGCTGACAATTTAAAAAAATTTTATCATAGGATAAAAATTGAAACTAAAATTGCAATTATAATTTTACTTATAAATATTTAATTGTTAAAAATTCTAAAAATTGTGATTTGTCTAAAAAAAAATTTAAATTGTTAGTCAATTTATTTCTTAATTTTTGTGATCAATTTTTTTTTTTTTATTTAAAAAATAAATATGATGAATTTTATTCATTAATTAATTAAAAAAAAAATTTTAAAGTATCTTAAAAATTTAGAGTTTTAATTTTGGTAATTTTTAATTAATAAATAATTGCAGAATTTACAAAAAATTATTATGGCAATTTTTTATGCAACTATCAGCTGACTGACCACATGCATTTTTGATATATTTTTCATATATACATATATATAATATATATTTTGAAGATATAAGCTCATCCTGATATCATATATAAATATATGAAAAATATATCAAAAATTGATGTGGGTACTCAATTGAAAGGTCTCAATGAGTGTAATGTCAAAATGAGCTTATATCTTTAAAAATGTCAATAATTCACAAGATACAAGGTCATTTCTCAATTATTCATATTTTTAAAGATATAAGCTCACCTTGACATTACACTCATCAAGACCTTTCATTTGAGTACCCACATGCATTTTTGATATATTTTTCATATATACATATATATAAATATATAAAATATATGAAAAATTGATGTGGGTACTCAAATGAAAGGTCTCGATGAGTGTAACATCAGGACGAGCTTATATCTTCAATAATGTCAATAATTGGTGCATTAATTTCAAAAAAATAAAAAAATTATCCTAAATTTTATTCATTTATTTTAATCTATGAGTCAAAAAGTATTAATTCAAAGACTTAAATAAACATCTCTATAAATATGAAAATTTTTTTTATACATCAAAGTTAAATATACAAACATATATAATACACTTTCAATAATAATTAATAATAATAAAAAAAGAAATTATTAAAAATAATACTATTAATTTATCTAACTCTACCATTATTTCTAAAACTTCGTCCTCTTTTTCTCTTCCTGCCTTTTTTTACTTCCAAAATTTCTTTTTCTCCAAAATCAGTCACGGTTCCTGGAACAGTTTCACCAGCCGCAGTTCCACCAACAGGTGGCGCTGCAATAGTTTGCGATTGATTGGGTGTAAAAATACTATCACAACTGCAGCTACGTTTTAATTTACCATTATTAAATTTTGTATTAAGCTGATCTTCAGTTAAATAGAATAATTTATCAAAACTCTGAGTTTTTTTGATAAATAAATTAGGCTTAGCATCAATTAAAGATTTAATACGATTTAAATCAATGCTAACATGGCAGCTCATACCGCCATCTTGGATTTCATTTGACAAATTTTTATCTGTAATTTCTTCATTATTTACAAAATTAATTTCAGAATTTTCAACATCATTATTATTAATATTATCCGAATTTTGATGATCAATATCACCAAGACATTTTAACGAGCGTAATTTCCGTCCATTAAAATCGCCATTTAAATTCTCATCATTGTTTATCGGCTTAAGATTTTCTTTGGCAGTGTCTGTTGTCTGGTGATAATTGTAACTACTACTTCCTGAGTTAGGTATCGCCACTGTTGAAGACTCAGCTGAGTTATCGCCTTTTATTCTGTCGGAAGCACTGTCGTTAGTTAATAAATTATTATCATCTGGGTTGCTATTATTATTTATGGAACTGGATATGTTTTCATATTTCATCCGCTTTGATTTAGGTCCACGAACCCGCGAAGACCTTGGCTTTACTATGCAAACATTATTCCGCCCGGAACGTAATCGTTGACCATCGTCTGACTTTATCGCACTATCTAAATCTATGTTCATTCTATAATTATCGTACGCTGTTATCTGAAAATTAATTTATAAATTAAAAATTAATTTGGTTAATTTATTTGTGCTCCTTAAGCTAGTTTAAAATTATGAGTTTTCAATTTTTTGAAAGAAAAAAAAATAGTTCAGTGAAGTTCCAGGAACAATAGTTCTAGGAACTGCAGTTCCAGGAACAATAGTTCTAGGAACTACAGTTCCAGGAACAATAGTTCTAGGAACTGCAGTTCCAGGAACCGTTGTTCAAGGAACCATAGTTCCAGGAACAGTTGTTCGAGAAACGATAGTTTTAGGAACTGTTTTTTAAGGACCACAAGTTCCAGGAACTGTTGTTCGAGGAACAGAAGTTCCAGGAACTGTTGTTCGGTTGTTCATGGAATAGAAGTTTCAGGGACGATTGTTTGAGGAACGGCAGTTCTAGGAAACGCTGTTTTAGCAGCAAGAAATTCTAGAAATCATTCTAGGGACAATAGTGTCAGAAACAACGGTTCCAGGAACCATTGTTCTAAAAACAGAAGCTCTAGAAGCCATTTTTTGAGAATTAATAGTACTAGAAACTGTTGTTCTGGGAACGATTGTTCCAGGAACCGTACTTCTAGAAGCAATAGTTTTAAAAACCACTGTGCAAAGAATAATAGTTCCAGGAACCGTAGTTCAAAGAGAAATGGTTCTACGAACCGTTGTTTAAAGAACAGAAGTTCAAAGAAACGGTGTTTGAAGAAAAAACGTCTTAAGAACCATTGTTCAATGAACAACACTTCTAAGAATCATTGTTCGAGGAATAATTTCAGGAACCATTATTCTAGGAACTGTGGTCAGAGGAACAGAAGTTTTAGGAATCGTTGTTCGAAGATCAGAAGTTCGAAGAACCGTTATTCGAAAAACAACAGTTCTAAGAACCATTGTTTGAGGAACAATTTCAGGCACTACTGTCTAGAAACAATAATTCTAGGAATTGTTGTTCAAAGAATGTAAGTTCCAAGAACCATTGTTCTAGGAACAATTTTAGGAATCTGTTCTAGGCACTATGTTTAGAGGAACTGAACTTCTAAGAACCGTTGTTCTGAGAACCGTTGTTCGAGGAACAGGAACCACTGTTCCAGGAACTATGGTCAGAGGTACAGAAGTTCCTGGAACTGTTCTGATAACAATAATGCTAAGAACCAATGTTCTAGGAACTAATGTTCTAGGAACAATAGTTCTAAGAACTAATGTTCTAGGAACAATAGTTCTAAGAACTAATGTTCTAGGAACCAATGTTCTGGGAACAATAGTTCCAGGAACCAATGTTCTGGGAACAATAGTTCCAGGAACCAATGTTCTAGGAACAGAATAACAAATAAATTTTTAAATTCTATAAAAAAATTTTTTGAACCACATTTTCTTCGGCTGCCCAATTTCAAAACACAGTAAAAATTTTTCTTATTAATTAAAAGTTTGCCTGCCATATTGATAAAAAAATTTGATTTATGAATAGAAAATACTTGAATATAAATATTTTTAAGAAAAAATATTTGAAATTAAGGTCTAAAAATTATAAAAAATGCATCAATATTAAAAAAAATTGAATATAAAAAAATTTTGCAGTTACTGTGTTTTAAAATTGGGCAGCTGTCTTAGTCTAGTAGAAATTTGCGTTTAAGGCCTACAATTATTAAAAAATAATCAATGTAATTAAAAACTTACTTCAAGAGAATTGTTAGAACACATCCGAAATTTTAAGTCTCTTAATAAAATCTTCTGACCCTTTACTCCAAATCGATCACTTCTGGAGCAGTCGTCGTTGCTAAATAAATAAAATAATAATTATTTAATATGAGTTTAATTAGATAGTTGGAAAAATTAACTTACTGTTGATCGTTGGTTGTTGGGTTGTGCTTTTTTGTTTTTGTGACTCTTGTTCTGGCTGCGCCTGATTCGCCTGGCTGACCTGAGGAGGCTGCTGGACCCTTCGCGTGGCCTGAGAGCCTGGATAAGACCTCGGTGCTGGATGGCGCTCCCGAATCGCCTGAAGAGGTGAATTGGTTAAGAACTCGTGTCTCCAAGGCGCTGGTTTTTCTGGGGGTGACTCGGCCCGCGGTTGAGATTGAAGTTGAGGTTGCTGGTGGAGATGATGGTGGTGGTGGTGATGATGAATGTGCCTCTGGTACTGGTTCGACGGTGGCTGTTGCTGGTGTTGCTGGTGCTGGTAGATTGAACTGGCTAGCAGGTTCGGAGCCTGCATCCCCGTCGGACTGTTAGAATTACAAGTTATACAAGAAAAAATGCATGAGGAGCAATGATTGATCAATGTTCCTCAGCAAGTTATTCTCAATGAAATTTTTTCATGCATTATTGATATTTATTTTTACTTTAGTAGAACCACCAATTGACAAATTAATTATGACATTTTATCAAAAACAATAGTTGGATTGAATAGTTGAAATTTTAAATACGGAACAATTAATTCCCATATTGAAATCATTTTCAAGGCTTGAACAAGAACTTTGGGCCAGGTAAATAACCCAGGTAACATGTGCTTGAACAAGATTTACATGGGTGATTCTCTGTAAGGACGTCTTAAATCTGTACAAAATTGTCCGACCAAATTATTTTTGAGTTTATTAGAAAAAAAATTAACAAGGGCTACAAAACTATCTTAATCATAATAAATAAACAGATTTAATTTTTGCTTTTTCGATATTTGAGTGTCTTTTGCCATATAAACATCACAGGGGACTGTTTGCCATTGCCAGGGGACTGACGTTTTAAAGTGGCCCAGACACATATTTCCAGCACAAACGGTGCTTTGACACTAAATAAAATGCCGATATAGCGCTAACAGCCCTATGGTTTATTAACTCAAGGCTAGTTAGGTCCTTATAAACCTTACAAAAGGTAAAATAACACGCTGGATTTTTTTTTGGCTTTGAACTTCTGGCAGGGGACTGTACTTAAAATGCCTGGGACAGACTTCGATTTGATGAAATTAATAAAACAAATTAATTTTCGGTACTTTTCATTGAAGAAGATTGTTAGTTAACTAATTAAATTTATAAACATTATCGACCTAATTATATATTATGGACGAATAACTTAAAATTTAATCTTAAAGTTCTAATTTCGGGAATGGGACAGCTCAGGGGACTGTTATTTCAGTGGTTTACGAATTTATAGCAAAAAAACAAAAATTTATTTCATTTTAGTTTTCAATACTCCAAATAGAAATGTTTTTTTACTTTCATAAAATGTCTGGGACATACTTTGGTTTAATGAATTTAATGGAACAAATTATTTTTCGGTACTTTTTATTGAAGAAGATTGTTAGTTAACTAATTAAGTTTATAAACATTATGGACCAAATTATATATTATGGACGAATAACTTAAAATTTAATCTTAAAGTTTTAATTTTGGGAATGGGATAGCCCAGAGGACTATTTCGGTGGTTTACGAATTTATAGCAAAAAAACAAAAATTTATTTCATTTTAGTTTTCAGTGCTCCAAATAGAAATGTTTTTTTACTTTTGTAATAAATTTTTTTTAGTAACAAAATAACAATTTTTCTAATAAAAAAATACCTGGGACAGCAAAAAACATTCTTACAGAAAATCGACCATATATGGTCGGTTATATAGTTCCAGGAACAATAGTTCTAGAACCAGTTTCAGGAACATCAGTTCCAGGAACAATAGTTCTAGGAACATCAATTCCAGGAACAATAGTTCTAGGAACATCAGTTCCATTAACAATAGTTACAGGAACTGATGTTCTAGGAACAGAAGTTCCAGGAACAACCGAGCTAGTTATATAACTAGCTCAAGACATCTTGTGGAAGAATATGAGACAAGTCTAATGCAAGGTGCATTGAAAAGCTTTCTGACGGATTTTTTGAATCAGAAACTCACAACAGACACTTAAATGACTTGCTCAACATTTGCTCAAGATCCGTAATTCTCAGTAATTTGTTCATTTCTAAAGTATTTGTCAACCAAAAACTAACAGCAAATGTTGAAGCGTGACTTGCTCAAGATTTGCTCAAGATGCATCATGCATTATATATTTTATAGCACTTTTTCCCCGACAACTACTTGAAGATGTATTGATTCAGTGGTGGTCATTTTAAAATAATTTTGTCTTGATCGATAAAACAGTAGGTCTATACTTTAAAAGGTTAAGCTGAATGAGATCTACTGATTCTATAGTAAATATAGGAGGGGCAGAATGATAAGAACGGTCATTCGAAAACATTTGACCTTGAGCAGATCTTGAGCAAATCTTGCACAAGTATATTCAGGATGCTTCTGGTGTCAGTCTTTCTCAAGAATTGATATAGTTAGTTTATCGATAAGCATCTTCAGATTTTCTCAATTTTCTTACACAATTGTTGAGCTATAATCTGGCCGAAAGTTCTTGTACAAGGCTTGTTCAAGACTTGTCAATTGAATTTGCTACAAGTATCTGGAGCAAGACCCATAGGTAAAGACACTAACCATCGAAATTGAAACCAGAGTAGCTCAAGCCTTGAAAAAGATTGCTATATGGGTAAATAATTGTTGCGAAAAAAAAATTTCACCTAATCAATATTCAATTCTTGTACATTAAATTTTAAAAATTTTCCAATTCATAAACATTATTATTAAATTGGCGTTTCTACCTTTCATCAAAATAAAAAATAAATCTTTTTACTTACAGTAATTTGCTGATCATTTCCTCCAGAAGACATCGTCGCTGCATTGTTTGGCGGCCCCAAAGGAAGAATATACTGCTTATCACAGAATTTGATAACCGCAGAGTTAGCTAAAGAAATTCCTCCAGCATAAGAAACCACATGATTTTGCATATAATTACTCGGCGGAACAATTCTAGTCATCCCTGTGGCAAAATTCGACACGCTAGGTGTCGTAGGCGTCGTAGGCGCTGTAGGATTAAGATCAGTCGTTGTACCACTTGCAGAATTATTGGGACCATATCTTGGTTTCTTTGGCGGAAGCGAAGCTCGCATAAGTTCCCGGGTGTTAGTATCAATCACATTGTTAACCCTATCAACCAAAGTTGACAATACCGATGGTGAGTCTGCTTTTCTTTTGCTAAACGCTCCCGAAGAACTTTCACTGGTAATGCTTTCACTTGTCGAAAAACTCAAGTTAGACTCAGAATTCTGAACTGGTTCCAAATCATTGACTACGTTAGTTGAATTATCTGGCACCCGGGCGAATTCTTCCGGAGCTAAAGAAGTCACATCAAGAATCTTGATATTCATCAGCCCGTCGTCTGGATTCAATAATTCATTTTGAGACTGTGATGCTAATTCTTCAGCAGGCTGTGCTGTTGTTCCATCATTTTCATCATCACTGTCAACAACTATAACATCTTCAATAATTTTATTACTTTTGGAACCTTGATTTGATTTATTTAACATAATATCTTGTCTACATCTTGCTGTTCCTTCTAAAGGTTCTTGTATTGAGTCAGTTCCAGGAACAATAGTTCTTGGAACATCAGTTCCAGGAACAATAGTTCTAGGAACATCAGTTCCAGGAACCGGTGTTCTAGGAACATCAGTTCCGGGAACTGATGTTCTAGGAACAGAAGTTCCATTAACAATAGTTCCAGGAACCCATGTTCTAGGAACAGAAGTTCCATCAATATTAGTTCCAGGAACCGATATTCCGTGAACAGAAATTCCAGGAACCGATGTTCCGTGAACAGAAATTCCGGGAACCGATGTTCTAGGAACAGAAGTTCCAGGAACCAATGTTCTAGGAACAAAGGTTCCACCAACAATAGTTCCAGGACCCGGTGTTAAGGGAACAAATGTTCCAGGAACTGATGTTCTAGAAGAAGTTCCAGGAACAACAGTTCCTGGAACAGAAGTTCCAGGAACCGATGTTCTAGAAGAAGTTCCAGGAACCGTTCCAGGAACTGAATTCAATCTTTGACTATCATTACTTCTAAAAATCGAAACATCATTTTGTTTTTGATTAGAAGTTTCAGGTAAAGATTTTCTCGGTTGAATAGACAATTCAGGATATTTAACAGCCTGAAGAATTTTCTCAGGAGAATTTTGCGGAGTAACTTTTCTAACTTCAAGAATAGAAATTTCATCTTCCTCTGAATTGTTCCTTAGCGTATCAGAGGAACCTGGAACCGCTTGTTGTTCATCAAGAATGCTTTTAAGCTGTTGAATCGTCGTAGGTTCCGTAAGTTGTTGAGCAGTCTGATGAAGCTGTTTGAGCTTAGCAGACCTGGGTCCAGGTTTAAGATTAATCGAGGCAAGTTCCAGAGCTTTAGTGACACTTCTTGAAGAATCTTCATCGTCACTGTCAATATTAACGTCAATATCATGCGGAACGGTTCCATTGATTCTGGTGGTGGTTTCTGAGAACTTTTTAGAGAGAATTGAGACACAGTCGTTGCAATCCCAGGACTTGGCCCATTTTAGGTTCGTACAGCGAACGTGAGTTCCTTGAGAACCGCAAGTTCGGCAGAGAACCATCTCCCAGGAGGAATTGGTGGAGCTGTTGTAGTCACGGCCTTGAGGACACTGGCACTCCTGAGCGTCGCATCTGTTGTGGCGGTACAGCAGTTCCTGGAACGCGTTTGGAACCAGTTCCCAGGAAGCGTCCTGGCTTGGAACGAATATTCCGCATTCTTGCATCGCGCTTTGGAATTCTTTCTTGTTATTGCACAGAGGACACTTGAAGAAGTATCCAGCGCTTAGGGCCAATTGTTGAACACAGTTCCGGTGGAACCAAGCGTTCTTTTTGCAACATGGCGCCCAAAGAGTCTTGAAGACATCATGTCGGGATGCCGAGTCGAAGCAAATCCAACATGTTGTGCGTTCTGGGGTGGATTTAAGGACTGTGCTGTCAATGTGCTGCTTTGGACGGTGGGATTGGCAGAATGATTTGAATTGGTCGAAGAATTGGTGCAGGGTGTTGTTCTTTAGGCCGCAGGGTAAGTGGAACACTTTTTTGCATTTTTTATTGACGCAACCGAGGGTTGCGCCCTTTCTTTTGCAGAATACGCAGATTAGTCTCTTCCCGCGGTTTAGTTCTCGGTTTATATCGGCGGGAAGAAAGCCAAGGATTCCTTCGTCGTCACCACCTCTTTGCTGCATGTTGGATGACAGCAGCTGGAATTTTAAATTAAAGGCACCAATTATTGACACCCTTTAAATCTTATTTATCTACAGTATTAATAAAAATTTTTTTATACACTATTTAAAAAAAATTGAGAAAGATTAATTAATTAAAATAATAAAGTTTAGTATTCTTAAACTCGTAAAATAAACTAGAAGTAAACACTAAAATTTCCAGATTTTTAATTATTTTTTAAACTAATCAAATTAAACATTTTTTTTTAATAAATAAATTAAGTATTAAAAATTAACAATATCGGATATTTACATTCAACTGAATGGTTATTAATTATAAAATAATTGGTGTCAATAATTGGTACACAAAATATATGGATCTGATATTGGCAGGTGAGTTTATACCAAGCTGTAACCTCTCCAATCAGACTTTACTTATTGTATTTAGATCAGATTAATGGTGACAAGTAAGCATTAAGGGTGTCAATAATTGGTCCAACGGTATGTCACTAGTTGGATCAATCGATTTATCAGCCTGTCAATAATTGGTGTATCCGGATGATTGACTTTGTCGATTGAAATTAATTATTAAACTTGAGAAAATATTATTAAAAAGCATTCATTTTGTTTCTCTAAAGATTCATTAATATAATGTAAAACAAAAAATTGGACAATCTTAATTTAAAATATGTTTTAAAAAATGAAATCCTAACTTTTGTTAAATTGCATTGTACTTTCTTAAATATTGACGTTTTTAAAGATATAAGCTCATTCCGGTGTTACACCCATCAAGAGCTTTCATTTGAGTACCCACATGCATTTTTGATATATTTTTCATATATTTATATATATAATATATATATATAAATATATAAAATATATAAAAAATTGATATGGGTACTCAAATGAAAGGTCTTGACGAGTGTAATCTCAAGATGAGCTTATATCTTAAAAAATGTCAATAGTTCCCAAGATATTTGTTCAAATACCCTGTACTTTCTTAAATATTGACGATTTTAAAGATATAAGCTCATCCCGATGTTACACTCATTAAGAGCTTCCATTTGAGTACCCACATGCATTTTTGATATATTTTTCATATATCTCATATATATAGTATACACATATATAATATATATAAGTATATGAAATATTGATGTGGGTACTCAAATGAAAGCTCTCGATAAGTATAATGTCAAGCTGAGCTTATATCTTTAAAAATGTCAATAGCTCACATATATAAATTCAAAATATCTTCAAAAAAATCAAATCCTAACCATTTCTCTTAGTGTCAATAATTGGTGCTTTTTCCTTATCTTAAAATTTACATAAGATAACTTTTTTTTAAATTCCTACATGTGAAATTTCTTTACTAAATTCACATTTAAATTATTTAATTATCATAGGTATCAAAATTGTTACATGCTTATTGATTTAATTTATTTAATTTCACTAATAATTTTTTATAAAAAAAATTCCACATTTAGAAATTAAATAAAAATTTTTTTTATTATAATTAATAAATAAAAAAAAATTCATAAAAAATTTCTTTTGTAATTTTGTTATAATTTCTATTTAAAAAAAAAAAAAAGAACTCTAAAAGTTGTCAGATGTCATTTCAAATATTTTCTTTAATTTTATTTTTTTAAAAATAAAATTTAATTTTTTCTATTTAAAATACTAGTAATTATTTTATTAAATTAAAAAAAAAAAACTTACCAAACAATAATAATGAGTAATAATTCCATTGTGTTGATATATTTTCCCATACTTTATTTCATTATCCTCCGGATCATTACAAAAAACACAGATTTTCTGTTGGTTCATCTCCGGCGACATTTTATCCGCCCAACAACTTAAAAAATAAATTTAATTAATAAAAATATTTAAAAAAAAAAAAATATAACACAAAAATATGTAATATATAACTCACATAAATTAAATCATTAATAACAACAGCAACTCAAACATTCCCAGCGTATACATTAACCTCCAACAATAAAAAAATCAACCATGACACTTTACAATAATTAACACTTGAAACTTGTTTAAAATAATTAAATTATTTAATCACTATTTATTTGTATATTTATTTTTTGACAGATGTAAAAAAAATGGAGTATTTATTCCGGAAATAAATTATTTATTATTTATTGTATTTATCATTGCGGATAACAAACCACGCCATTTGCTGATCCAGCATCATCACACACACGCAACGACATTTTTATTGTGTAATAAACTATAGTCAAACCACACGATGTATAGTTAAGTATTTTTTTAAGGTATAGTATATTAAAATTTGAATTTTTTTATAACTTTAGTATTGTTATTTTTTTAACAATGTAAACAATTAATTTTTTTTATGTTAATTTTTAATTTATAATTAAATTAAGTGTTTTAAATTTTTTGATACTTAAATTTGATATCTAAAAAATTTTTTTTAACAATTAAATTATAAAAAAGATATTTTTTTTTTAAATTAGCACTTGAGATTATTTTGAATTTTTTTAATTAAAATTTTTAAGAATTATAATTACAATAATTTTAATTATTATTATTTCAAATTTTTAGGTAAGAAATTTTTGTTATTATTAAATTTTAATAATAATTTTAATAATAATTTCAATAATTATTATGATTATTATTATTATTAAAAAAATTCCTCACTTAAAAATTTGAAATAATAACAATAATTATGATTATTATTACAATTTTTAAATTATTATTATTTTATTAAATGCTCAGGGGGGTTGTCCCCGGAGTCCGACTCTCCGAGGGCCCAGCCTGAGCTCCATCCATTACTGCTGGACCACTCCGCACAACAAGGCGGTTAGTGATCACAGCAGGCCAAAGTCATTTTCCTAAGTAGACGGAGGGAATCTAGTAGCACAGCCTTCTGCATCCTGACTGCCAAGAACTCAGCTTTAGATGAGCAAGCTGGAACTCTGGCAAGTGAGGATACAAAAGACTGTTTCATCCCTCCAAGGACGCCAACAATCAGAACGACAAGCTTGACACGGTAACCTGGGTAAAGTTTACCAATTTCAAACAGGAGATCCTGATATATTTATCTTTTGTGCTCTTCTTTGGCTGAGATGATGTATTCAGCCGGGGCCGAAAACTCTTTGACATAAATGTCACG
>CAJNRD030001116.1:1054532-1073877 GCA_905319865.3 Cotesia congregata
CATTCCCAAAATTAAAACTTTAAGATTATATTTAAGTTATTCGTCCATAATATATATAATTTGGTCCATAATGTTTATAAACTTAATTAGTTAACTAACAATCTTCTTCAATAAAAAGTACCGGAAATTATTTTGTTTCATTAAATTCATTAAACCAAAGTTTGTCCCAGGCATTTTAAGATCAGTCTCCTGCCAGAAGTTCAAAGCCAAAAAAAAATCCAGCGTGTTATTTTACCTTTTGTAAGGTTTATGAGGATCTAACTAGCCTTAAGTTAATAACCATAGGGCCGTTAGCGCTTTATCACTATTTTATTAAGTGTTAAAGCACCGTTTGTGTTGGAAATATGTGTCTGGGCCACTTCAAAACTCAGTCCCCTGATAGCTATTCTTGTTTATAATTTATTTATAAAATTGGATCCATAAGTCTTAATATTATTCTAATTAATGTAATTATTCATTGAGAACTTGACAAGTTGAATGCATTGAAATAGTTTGCTTGATTTTTCTCAATTTGATAAAAAAAAAAAAAACAGTCCCCTGTCATGTTATATGGCAAAAGATACACAAATATCGAAAAAGCAAAAATTAAATCTGTTTATTTATTATGATTAAGATAGTTTTGTAGCCCTTGTTAATTTTTTTTCTACTAAAATCAAAAATAATTTGGTCGGACAATTTTGTACAGATTTAAGACGTCCTTACAGAGAATCATCCATATACTATAAAAATATTTTTGATAGGAAATTTTCTAAGCTACAATTTTAGACTCTTATAATTTTTTCCTAATTAATATTTTATGAGTTATACTTATTTTTATATTTTAATAATATAAAATTAAAAAAAAAACAAACCTGCTGAACCCGGTAAAAATAATCCAGAAGACAAAAGTTGAAGAACTCGTCGGTAAGCTTGATTAATTGGCAAAGCTTGTCTCCCAGGATTGTTCATGATAGCATTATGAGCCAGCAAATCAAGCATCCAAGGAGAAAGAGGTTCGAAACCTTCGAACCGGCTCCGCAAGTCTCTCAACAACCGAATCAAGATCTTGATGCTGGAATGGTGAGCGTTCTCTTCAAACCAACGCGAGTGTCTTATCGCGGCCAAATGTCCTTGGCAGATTTTTACATCAATGTGCTGATCAGACTCCAGCTTTCGGAGATTTTGGTGCAGAGTTGTTATCAGAACTCTTACTGTTGCTTCGTTGTTGGCAATGTCGAATCCACGCTCGGTCTGGGTTAGCTTGAACACGTCTTTTGGATTAACAGTCTTTAAATCCAAGTAGACTTTGTTGCCAAGAGCTTCTACGGCTGTTTTTGTTGGGAGAGTTTTTAAGATCACAACAATGTCTGCTATGTTGTGGCCTTTTATCATTGTTCCTTTTTTGAAGCTACCGACTTTTCTTACTTCTTCCAATTGCTGTAATTAAATTATTAATTGCAGTTATTTTTTTTTTTTGGTAATTTTTAAATATATTCTAAGCTTAAAAAAATGTGAACTATAAATAAACAAAATTTAGCTTTATTGACTAACGACTTTTGTTAAATTGCACCGTACTTTCTTAACTATTGACATTTTTTAATATAAAAGCTCATCCCGATGTTACAATCATCGAGACCTTTCATTTGAGTACCCACATGCATTTTTGATATATTTTTCATATATACATATATATAATATACATAAATATATGAAAAATTGATGTGGGTACTCAAATTAAAGGTCTCGATGAGTGTAACATCAGGATGAGCTTATATATTAAAAAATGTCAATAGTTCACGAGATATTTGTTAAAATACCTTGTACTTTCTTAACTATTGACGATTTTAAAGATATAAGCTCATTCCAATGTTACACTCATCAAGAGCTTTCATTTGAATACCCACATTCATTTTTGATATATTTTTCATATATACATATATATGGTATATATAAATATATAAAATATATGAAAAATTGATGTGGGTACTCAAATGAAAGGTCTCGATGAGTGTAACATCAGGATGAGGTTATATCTTTAAAAATGTCAATAGTTCTCGAGATATAAGATCATTTCTTAATTATGTATCTAGAGATAATTTTCAAATGAGGCCTAAATATTTATCTATATTATTATATTAAAAAAAATTTTTAATAACAATAGGAACTGTAAAATGTTCTAAATTATTATTATTGTTGAATTTTACAATTTTTAATAATAATAATAATAATAATAATAATAATAATAATATTAACTCAAAAAATTTCCAAGTTATTATTATTATTATTATTATTATTATTATTATTATTATTAAAATGTCTTTATCAAAATTTTCCAAAAAATTCCCAAATATCTAATAATTAAAACATTTACTTACACAAGCTTCAAAAGTTCCCGGAGCAACAATTAAATTATCCAAAACACTCTGCAATTTAACAGTAAGATCCAAAATTGCAGTCTGCTCCTTAGGAGTCGGACACATGTCAGAATTTTTCTTCAGCAAAGCCATAGTAAAGTCCGACTCATCCGGCATGGGTTTAACGGGTGGAAACGCCGCTTCGCAAAGTGTGTAGTCAAATAAATGTCTTAGCAAAAATTGCTTTCTTATGAAACCCATTCCACGGCCTATTCCTCCACGCCCTCGGATCATTCCTCCTCTTCCTCTGACCATTTTTATCTACAAAAGATTTTAAATATGAAATTATACAGCTGATAATTTAAAAAAATTTTTTGGCACTTAAAATTACCTACAATTTTTTTTTTTTAATAATTTTTATTTTTTAGAGTTAAAAATTTTTTTTTATAATTTATTAATATTATTATCATTATTATTAGTATTATTGTTATTATTATTATTATAATTAAAAAAAATTTGTAGCAAAAATTTATTTAAAAAATTTTCTAACAGCTAAAAATTTTTTTTATAATTTATTATTATTATTATTGTTATTAATATTATTATTAAGAAAAATTGGTAGCAAAAATTAATTAAAAACTTTTTTTTAGCTTTAATTAATTTAATAAATAAAAAAAAAATTTTTAATAATTTACTAGAATTAATTTTAATTTTTTTTTTAATAAATTAAAAATTTTATCAAGTGTTTGCTAAAATGCACTCTCATAAAAATCAATACTTCTATTTACACTCCAAAAAAATATACAATTTAATAAAAAAAAAGATTTTTAATTAAAAAAAAAATTCAATACTTACAATTTTAATTTATAATTTCTTTCTTTTAAATATTTATTTTATAAAAAGTTATAAAATAATTGTAGCCGGTTGTTTATTTTAATTATCAATATTAACCTCACTGAAGTTTGACACCAGCCATCAGCAATTTCTCCAACTGAAAGGGAAAAAAATTAAAACGTTGCATTGTTATGATTATTCTGACAGAACTGACAGGTGCTGCCGCCTGGCGGGATTTTTAGTAACTTACCGGCACGCGGCACTTGAGTTAAACTTCAGAGCGTTAACTGACTAGACACAAATTGTGAAAAGTGATTGTCATGGCGTCTGAAAGATACAGTTTTTCTTTAACAACTTTTAGGTAATTATTAATTTATTATTATAAAAATTTAATTAAAAAAAAAAATTATTATTTTCCATTATAAATTTGTAAGTAAAATTTTTGTTATTTTTTTTTGACAAGTTTTGAGATTTTTTAAATGTCTTATTTTTAACCTCAATTTTAAAAAATAATAAAAATTACAATTATTTTTAATAAATAAAAATTTTTCCTTAATAATAATAACTTAAAAAATTTTTCAAATTAGTTTAAAATTTTTTTTTCATAATTTATTAATTATTTTGAAATTTTTATTGTTAATGAATTATGAAAATTTTCAATAATAAAAAATTTTCAAATTGTCATTGTTATTATAATTATTATTAAAAGTCTTTCATATTTAATTAATAATAATATTAATTAAAAAATTATTAAAAAAATAATTATAAAAAATGATAAAAATTAAATTAACATTTGATAATTTTTTTTTAATTAAAAAAATTAAAAAAAAAAACAGCTGATTTAACAATAATTAAAAAATTTTTGATTTATTATTATTAAATTATAGAAATTTTTTTTTTTTTTAATAATAATACTAATAATTATGAGTTAAAATTTTTTTCAATGATTATTATGATTATTTTTAAAATTTTATTATTGGTATTATTAATAACAATAATATTAATTAAAAAATAATAAAAATTAAATTAACAGCTAATAAATTTTTTTTATTTAAAAAAATTTTAATTTTAAGAATAAAGAAATTAATAAATTAATTTTTTTTAGCCCTTCGGGTAAATTAGTGCAAATAGAATATGCACTGGCAGCAGTCGCCGCTGGAGCACCAAGTGTTGGAATAAAAGCCTGCAATGGAATAGTCCTGGCTACGGAAAATAAACACAAGTCTATTTTGTATGATGAGCACAGTCTCAGCAAGGTTGAGATGATCACCAAGCACATTGGAATGGTCTACAGTGGAATGGGTCCGGATTACCGGCTGCTTGTCAAGCAAGCTAGGAAAATGGCCCAGCAGTACTTCTTGGTCTACCGCGAGCCTATTCCTACTGCTCAGTTGGTTCAACGAGTTGCTATGCTCATGCAAGAGTACACTCAATCTGGGTAAATTATTTACTTTTAATTAATTGGAGTAAAATTTGAAAAAGTTTTTAAATTATAATTTAAGAAACTTTAAATTAAAATTAATTTTAAAATAAAATAAAATTTTTTTTAGTGAAAAATTTGTTACAAATAATTAAAAATTGAAATTCTATATTAAGAAAATTTAAAAAATAATACCTAGAATTTTTTAAAAATATTATTTTAGTTCTAGAAAAAAATTTTAAAAATTGAAAAAAAAAAAAATATTTAATTTTATTACGCGAAAAGTAAAAAAAAATATTATATGACACTTTTTAATTTATCAGACACGTAAAATGTTTTTTATTTTTACTTGAAAAAAAAAAAAAAAAATTGAATTTATTTTTTTTAGAGCTTTCTTTAGATACATAATTAAGAAATGACCTTGTATCTCGTGAACTATTGACATTTTTTAAGATATAAGCTCATCCTGACATTACACTCGTCAAGACCTTTCATTTGAGTACCCACATCAATTTTTCATATATTTTATATAATTATATATATCATATATAATATATATATGAAAAATATATCAAAAATGCATGTGGGTACTCAAATGGAAGCTCTTGATGAGTGTAACATCAAAATGAGCTTATATCTTAAAAATATATATTATATATATGAATATATGAAAAATATATCAAAAATGCATGTGGGTACTCAAATGAAAGCTCTTGATAAGTGTAACATTGAAATGAGTTTATATCTTTAAAAATGTCAAAAGTTAAAAAAGTACAGTGTAATTTAACAAGAGTCGTTATTTAAATGCACTTTATTATAATTTATTTTTTCAATAAAATTTTTAAGTATCTTAATTAATAATTACTAAATATTTTTCAGAGGTGTAAGACCATTTGGAGTATCACTCCTAATCTGCGGCTGGGACAACGGTAAGCCTTATTTATTCCAATGCGATCCATCAGGCGCTTACTTTGCCTGGCGTGCAACAGCAATGGGAAAAAATTTCATCAACGGAAAAACTTTCCTCGAGAAACGTTACAGCGAAGATCTCGAGTTGGATGATGCTGTACACACTGCTATTCTGACGTTGAAGGAAGGGTTTGAGGGACAGATGACTGCTGATAATATTGAAGTTGGAATTTGCGATGCCAGCGGTTTTAGACGACTCGATCCTTCTCACGTCAAAGATTACCTTGCAAATATTCCTTAATTTAAAATTATCTTATCCTTTTTTTTTATACTTCTATAATTACACTTTTAAAGCTTCAATAAAGGTTTGATTGGTGAGAAGATTGTAGGAGTTAAGTATAAAAATAAAAACTTGCTATTTACTATCAAAAAGATTATTTTTATTATAAACTAGCAACCTTGCAGTCACTGCGTGACTGCTGTGACTTGTGAATTATAAATAAAATAGAATTTTGCTTTATTAAATAATGAATTTTGTTAAATTACATTGTACTTTCTTAAATATTGACATTTTTAAAGATATAAGCTCATAATGATGTTACACTCATCAAGAGCTTTCATGCATTTTTTTATATATTTTTCATATATACATATATATAATATATATAAATATATAAAATATATGAAAAATTGATGTGGGTAATCAAATGAAAGGTCTCGATGTCTATAACATCAGGATGAGCTTATATCTTTAAAAATGTCAATAGTTCACAAGATACAAGGTCATTTTTTAATTAATGAAAATTAATTTTGTAAATATTTAATCATTTAAAAAAATTTATTACAAATAAATGGAGGCAAAAAAAAAATTTTAAAATGAAAAAAATGCAACTTTTTGAAAACAAGTTTTTTTTTTAAATTTAATAACATATTAAATTTTCATATATACGTATATATAATATATACTTCAAAGATATAAGCTCATCCCGGTGTTACACTCATCAAGAGCTTTCATGCATTTTTTTATATATTTTTCATATATACATATATATAATACATATAAATATATAAAATATATGAAAAATTAATGTTGGTACTCAAATGAAAGAACTTTTTGAAAACAAGTTTTTTTTTTAAATTTAATAACATATTAAATTTTCATATATACGTATATATAATATATACTTCAAAGATATAAGCTCATCCCGGTGTTACACTCATCAAGAGCTTTCATTTGAGTACCCACATGCATTTTTTTATAAATTTCTCATATATACATATATATAATATATATAAATATATAAAATATATGAAAAATTGATGTGGGTATTCAAATGAAAGCTCTTGATGAGTATATTGTCGGAGTGAGCTTATATCTTTAAAAATGTCAATAGTTCACCAGATACAAAGTCATTTCTTAATTAATGAAAATTAATTTAGCATATATTTAATCATTTAAAAAAAATTTATCACAAAAAAATTTTTAAAAATGAAAAAAATGCAATTTTTTTTAAATAATTTTTTTTTTCATTTAATGACATGTTAAATTTTGGTATATTTTTCATATGTACATATATATAGTATATATTTTCAAGATATAAGCTCATCCCGATGTTACACTCATCAGGAGCTTTCGTTTGAGTACCTACATGCATTTTTGATATATTTTTCATATATACATATATATGATATATATAAATATATAAAATATATGAAAAATTGATGTGGGTATTCAAATGAAAGGTCTCGATGAGTGTAACATCAGGATGAGCTTATATCTTTAAAAATGTCAATAGTTCACAAGATACAAGCTCATTTCTTAATTATGTACCTAGAGATACATGACCATAAAAATTCAACTAATTTTTTTTTAGTAAATATAAATACAATAAAAAGAAATTGAATAAGTCGATTAGGACGTTAGACTCTTTCCTTTTTTTCTCCGTAATAGTTTTACGTAATTTAGTCGTCAAGAATCAACTCATCTCGTTAAGATCATTTCCTCAGCGACTTACCAGCTCTCGAGACTTTTTTTTTTATCCTTAAACATTCAAGTCTAATTTCTTTTTTCTATTTTTTAAAACAATTTAATTTTCCGCAGGTATTTGAGATAGTCGAGTGAAGAAATAAAAGTATTGATTTACTTTTTCTAGCCAACTATTGTACCGACAATTCTCTTTGTTGTATTTAAAAGATATTTGGCGAGTGAGGTTTTACCGATAAAATATCATTCGAAAAGCAAAGGTTCAATGGAGTTATTATAAAACACACAGGAAGATAAAATGTTTAGTTGGCGAACGAGTAAACTCGATGCAGAACCGCTTGAACGGTCAAAGCCGCTGCTATGGTGTGGTATTATAGATTATACATACCACTATCTGAACTGAAAAGCTTTAACGCCTGACGCGTTAGGGCATCCAAAGTGTCACAGGCTCTGATGAACATGCTCCTTTACTCTCGATGCTACGTATAGTAGTACTATGTCGCAGTACTTGTTAGTTATTCTGTTTTACACGGTCTAACTTTTAATATCTATTCTATAAACTCATTCGAAAGATGAAATGGATAAATTGGATTTTATAATAAAACATTGATTAATGTGCATTGGGTATAAATTGTCGGCTAGATAAAAATAGATATTTGACGTAGGACGTTATGCATGTGGATAGTAATCCATGTAGCAATCTTTTTCAAGGTTTGAGCAAGTTCGATAGTTGAGTCCTTTTCTACACTGTTAAAAATTTTTGTAAAATTACAATCATATAACAAAACAAATAATAAGTAAAATTACAAATCAGTGGATAGCAATGCGAAATAAAATACAATTAATGTAATTTTCCAACACCTTTTAGGAAATCTACTAAGATTGTAATTTTACAATCTTCTTGTATAAACCTAACACGCATTGTAATATTACAATTGGTCAATTTTTAAGAAAAAGCTTTTTAATTTTGCAAACATTATTTGTGATCTGATTCTGAATTGTATGTAAAATCACAAAAAAATATTGTAATTTATATTACAATAATCTCATAAAAAATTTAAAAAGCTTTTTTTTATTTTTACAATTTTCATTGTAAAATTACAGTGCAATGTAATGTTACCAGACAATTTTAATTATATTACACGAATTGTAATTCTACTTGACTGTTTTCCAATTTTAAAAACAATACTTTTAAGTTTTACAAAAATGAGACTGATGTATCGAAAAAACAACAATCTCCTTGATATTTATTTTAACTAATTTGTTAGTCTAAGTTTATTTGTAATAATAAATTCGAGGCATCATTTATCTTTTATAAATTTTAATATTACGCTCAAACGATCATTTCCAAATCAATATATTTCAATGAGTATATGTTAGACTTTAATTTTTATAATATTCAATGAATTATAAATAGTGTAAAAGTTAGTTATTTTCCATCAATAAACAGCATCAAATAACACAAACAATGTAAATAATAAATAATAAGCCGTAAAGCTCAATCACCACATAGGATTAGCTTATAAGAATAATAAGATGTTGAATGACCTATCGGTCGTACGGCGTAGGGCGTTAGGTATCGGTCTGGCAAGCGCGCGGCTCGCGTTCGATTCTTAGTTAGGGTAAATATTATTTGTCACTTTATATCATCAGAGTTGTAAAAATTAGGTCTACGTGAGATGCAAAATCTGGTCAGCGCTTCATAAAAATAAAATGACAACAAATATTAAATCAAATCTTTCTTTTTTATTATTTCAATTAAAGTAAAATTCAGGGAAAGTATTGTAATTTTACAAACTTGGCTAATCTAAAAATATTTGTAAAATTACAAAACCTTGTAAAATTAGTAACCTCACATCTATATATGTTTTGTAATATTACTATACCCGATTGTAATATTAAATGAATGTTTTGCGTATTAACTTCCAATACATTTCTTGTAAAATTACAATAGAAATTTTTAAAAGTGTGGAATAACCATAGACCTTGTAAGAACGTGACTTAGGCCAGTGAGTAGCGTAGAAGACTGTCAACCATGAGGTACCGGGTTCAAGTCCATCAGACGCCAGCAGTTTTTTCATTAGATAAAATTACAAAATCACTTTTTCACAATTTATTTCAATTAATAATTAACTAATAGCAATTACTTAATAATTATTTTTAATTTTTTAAATAAATTTTTTTTCGCTTGATTAACATGGGAATCTATGTAGGATCCTACCCTTGATTCCTATATGGTTTTTTTTTGATAGGATAGTAAAAATAATTGATTATTATTCCTTCTTTATTAAAGAAATCCACTTTACCATATCAAATCCAGCCGAATAGTGTTTTTTATATATAAATATATACAAAATCTGCTGGTAATGCAATTTCGAAAATATAAGAGTGACAAGAGACAAGTATACAAGTCCTTGCATTAGCATAGTCCTGACGAAGCATAAAGCCCCCCAGATACTTGAGTAGGACACACTTGTATACTCTTTGTCGTGGAAATAACAGGAGATGTCAGTTGTAAGATAAAATTATCCATCAAGAGCTAGAAAGTAAAAATCGAAATGAAAGATATGAATTTTTCTAAGTAAAACATTGAATTCAATAATCAGGAAGGAAATTACCACAGAAGCATAACTCGGACTGAAGACATTGCAATGAGAATGGTATGGAATGTAATTAAGTTAACGCTAGGGTCTGTCAAATTAAACCAGCGAGGAGCTTCCAGTCGTTCGTCATACTGATTTATTTACGTCCAATCAAACACAGTCACCTCCAGACTCCAGAAATTTACCATTTTAGTTCATTTTTTAATCACAAGTTCTATTTTTTATCCGGAGGATAATAATAATAATAATAATAATTAGTGAATTAAAGAAACTATGTTTAACTTGGTAAAGTATATAATTGACGAGCGTATTACTAAGCTGAGTAAAAAATGACAAAAGGATTTATATAAATTGTAACGAGGAAAATCCGATAATTTCCGGTCCATTAGAACCTCGATAATTCATTTTAAGAGTGAGGGCTCTCGTTATTTAATCTCAGAGTAATAAAACGTCTCTGAGGACTTTTTATTCAAACTAAATTTATTTTTCTGTTTTATAATAATAAATCCATATAGGATATCCAGGGTAGGATTCTACATAGATTCCCATATTAATCAGGCGAAAAAAAATTTATTTAAAAAATTAAAAATAATTATGAAGTAATTGCTATTAATTAATCTGAACAAAAACAGTTTCACTGTAAAAAAAATCGCGCCAAGTCCACGTTCATAAGACTATTAAGAAAAAAAAATTTTGTTTTCTTTACAAAAAGATATAAAATAAAAAAATTAAAAAATCCAAGTAACCAATATGATTGTATATGATTTTCCGAAATTAGAAAAAATTTTGTTGTAAATTTAAAAATTAAAAAAAAAATTTTGGAACGTATTTAGTGTGCGTGGTTGCAAAATATTTTACTATTAATGAAATTCGGGAATTCTATTTACTAGGACTTTTTTTTTTTCTTAATAGTCTTATGAACGTGGACTTGGCGCGATTTTTTTACAGTGAAACTGTTTTTGTTCGGATTTTAGTATTTTTTGTAATTATAATAAAAATTTACAATTAGTACAAATTTAAATCTCGCGTTGGCTGCATTTTTATAGCAAACTATTCCCTTGAAGCTACAGTTTATGTAAAAATAATTCCAGCGCACCCTGGCGGGTGTAGATGCAAGCTGTGAAATGTATTTTTCTAACTGTAGTTTCCCATCTATCGGAGAATTACCATGCACTATCGAATTATGTAGTCTGTGGCAGATCACTTTGCCCATCGAAAAAAAGTCAGGATCGAAATTTTGCGTTGCTATAGTTTGTGCTGATTAAATTTAATAATTTCAAGTAGATTAGTTGTTATAATTAAATATAATTAATTAATATCAGTAAAATAAAGTATGAATTACTGTTATAATATAAAATTTAGGAAAAAAAATTACCGTAGAATTAAATGAAATTTTGCAACCTCGAAATATCGTTCTGCTTACAGTAAACACACTCGGTAGTCTGGCGCTCCGTTTACAACGGATTTGAACGGAACTTGGCGCCAGATTCTACCGAATCTGTGGATTATTAATTGAAATAAATTCTGAAAAAGGAATTTTGTAATTTTATATAATGAAAAAACTGCTGGCGTCTGATGGACTTGAACCCGGTACCTCATGGTTGAGAGTTTTCTACGCTACTCACTGGGCTAAGTCAAATAATCAGTTGACAATTTTATAATTTTAAAAAATTTATAAAAATTCAGTGGAATTTTTTTTTTAAGGTAATTTGTTGAAAGTAATCCTAAAATTTAGTTGGTGATTTTTAAAAGTGACAAGAAAACTATAAATGCAATTTTTAAAAAAAATTCTCGGAAAATATCTTAATTTTCCATAAATTCCGTCAAGAGAAATATAATAGATTTCTAGGAAATCACACAGAGAGAAAAGTGGATAGCTGAATTATAACGTCATTATTAAAATATTTCTAAACGTTTTTTTTTGTAGTTACTCGAACTATGCATTAGGTTAAGTAACTATTGATAAATAGTTATATGGACTGTATTTAAATAAATATTTTTCTGTTATCGTGTTAAAAAAATAATTAGGTGACTAAAGGTTGTTACGGACGACGAAGATAGCTTAACTGTCCGAGCCGTTGGTGCGCAACCAAAAGATCCGGGTTCGATTCCCGGTCCGGGCTGTAACAATTATTTTTTCTGTTTTCTGAGTTAAAGTTTATAAAAATTACTATTAAACCCATATTTAACTAAAAATAGTTTAAGTAACTATCTATTGGGGTTCAATATAATTTATTATTTTAGGTATAAGAACTTCAATTAAATAGTGGCGATGCTATTTAACTAGATTTTGCTAGTTCAGAGAACCAGATTTTTCTCTCAGTGTAGCCTAAAAATCAACGATTCCAACGATTAGTTACATTAAATCGTTAGTTTTCATATCACAAGTTTTAAATGATCTGACAATTTTATTATTTTAAAAAATTCATAAAAACTCGGTGGAATTTTTTTTTAAAGGTAATTTGTTGAAAATAATCCTAAAATTTAGTTGGTGATTTTTAAAAGTAATTATAAATAATAGTTTCCAAATAAATCAAATACAAACCTTAGTATTAAATTGGTAAAAGCTTGGAGCGTCGATTGAACAAGATGAGATTAATCCGAAAAACGTCAACATTTTTTCCGGTCATCTCGACGAATTGGACGGCCCCGAACACAGTTCCGAAGATTGACGATCTCTTGGAGTGAGAACTAAATTGAAGCTCTCCAAGATTACCTACTTGTCTTTTTCTGTTTCGCCGGTTGACTGATGAAAACACTTAATGGTAAGCACAGACCTGAAATATTCATTTTTTTACGGCACAATATACAATAAAAGTTTGAAATTATTTGTTGTTAAACTTTTAGGGTTAAAACTCACTATACTTTCTATGGAAAGCGATTAGAGTTTGGATAATGGCGGAGATAATTGCCCGAGTAAGTTTTGGGATTCTCGATTCTCGCTGAATAGAGAGACAAAAGTCACGGGATTAATTTCGTCAAGTTAGTGCTCGCTCTTGTCTATTTTCTCTGTCTTCTTTTATTATTTTCCGCTTAAACTTGGTTAGGTAAGGGTTATATATCCATTTGTATGATTAACGGTCGCTGGCCCTCTTGTGACCTGTTAGTGAAGTTTATCGCCGCCTCTTCCATGTTCGACCGTTCCACGATAGACTCCGGGGAAAAAATTGTAAATAGATGTATGTGATATTAGAGAAGCGTTCTGCTGATGCTGATGATGAAGGTAATGACTAACAGTTTGCTGTTTCGAAGGGGAAAAGTAAGTTTTTTTTAACGTTTAATACAAGTTTTAGAGATCTTTTTCAAGGCTTGAGCAAATCTGGACTCAATTTCGATAGTTAGTGTCTTCACCTATGGGTCTTGCTCCGGATACTTGTAGCAAATTCAATTGACAAGTCTTGAACAATTGTACGAGATAGGCCAGATTATTGCTCGAGAATTGTGTAAGAAAATTGAGAAAATCTGAAGATGCTTATCGATAAACTAACTATATCAATTCTTGAGAAAGACTGACACCAGAAGCATCCTGAATATACTTGTGCAAGACTTGCTCAAGATCTGCTCAAGATCAAATATTTTCGAATGACCGTTCGCATCGTTCTACCCCTTCTATATTTACCATAGGATCAGTGGATCTCATTCAGCTTAACCTTTTAGAGTACAGACCTACTGTTTTATCGATCAAGACAAAATTATTTTAAAATGACCACCACTGAATCAATACATCTTCAAGTAGTTGTCGGGGAAAAAGTGCTATAAAATATATAATGCATAATGCATCTTGAGCAAATCTTGAGCAAGTCACGCTTCAACATTTGCTGTTAGTTTTTGGTTGACAAATGCTTTAGAAATGAACAAATTACTGAGAATTACGGATCTTGAGCAAATCTTGAGCAAGTCATGGGTAAGTGTCTGTTGTGAGTTTCTGATTCAAAAAATCCGTCAGAAAGTTTATCAATGCACCTTGCATTAGACTTGTCTCATATTCTTGCACAAGATGTCCTCAGCTAGTTATATATAAATCTTGAAGCAGTTCTTTCTACATGAACTTGAGCAAGACCCATATGTAGAATAAGACACTAGCAACTAGGGGTTTTGCTCAAGACACTGGCACCTAAATCTTGCTTAAGCACATCAGCCCATATCAGTTAGTTTACTAATCACAGCAATTGTAAATTTTTAAAAATTGAAACTTTTAGTGTCTCTCCTCGCTATAGCTTAAGAATAAGATAACTTACTAAATAGCTGTAAATTTTATCTGAAAGCTCATTAAACAACCTTTTATTTACATACCTATTTATTTTGCTAGATCAATAAGTTTAAAAATGACAGCAATTTAAAAGTATTTAAATTTAATAAAATAATGAGTTTTAGTGGGTCTTTAAGCAATTACTATTAAATTCGATAACTTATTAAATTCCTGTAAGCTCCATCTTAAACCTCATAAAATACGCTCCTAATAATCTATCTATATATTTAAAAAAAGATTTTCCGGTCCATTCAATGAAATTTTTAGTAGATTTCATAGAAAGCTATTACAATTGTCCTTAACTTTTGAAAAATTTTGCTATTTTCTGACTCAGCTCGTCAAGGTTCAGAAAATACAATTAACTCAAAAGTTTATTGATACGATATAACCGGGCTCTACTATAACTCACACAATTCTTATCGGATCTCCATAAAACGTAGCGTACTTATTTTTTGAAGGATTTCCAAAGTTAACTTCGAAGATCAGCTAAATCGCTCGGTTAGTTTACTAATAACAGCAATAATTAATTTTTAAAAATTAATTAAAAATGAAAACTTTTAGTGTCTCTCCTCGCTATAGCTTAAGAATAAGATAACTTACTAAATAGCTGTAAATTTTATCTGAAAGCTCATTAAATAACCTTTTATTTACATAGCTATTTATTTTGCTAGATCAATAAGTTTAAAAATGACAGCTATTTAAAAGTATTTAAATTTAATAAAATAGTGAGTTTTAGTAGGTTCTTGTTGCACTTTTTATTATCAAACATTCTTATTATCCTACTTATCAGTCTCAGAGTCTAAGACGTAAATTTATGCTCGAATAATTACAAATGCAAGATCTAGTGTATACAGTGTATACATTAATCAAAAGCTTTTCAAAGCACCTCATTGTCTTACTTTCGGCTTTAGTATTCAAGCATTGTTTCTGACTCAGCCGCGTGTTAATTTCATTAAAAATTAACATTATTTGTGTTTTCAACAAGATTGAGGCGTTTAAATGAAGGCTGAGGTAAAAATTTGGCGATTTTCGGCTTAAAAGCTTCACCTAGAGGAGAGCTTCAATCCAGGAGTGTATAGAGTGTGTAGCGACTGGCGACAGGTGGGTTTTACTATCAGAGTAACTCGAGGGAGTAGTTACCCCTAACCGGCACGTCATCATGGGTGGTAGTAAACTCGCGTTAAACGATAAAGCTCTGGAACTAATCGGCTCTACTCACGTTTAAACTCCCTCCTGCTCTTGATCCTGTTCCTGTCGTTATGCTGATACTGTATTGCTGGTTCATGTATGCAACCATGAACTGAAGATGGCTTTAAATATTGTATTGTATCTTAGTAAATCTGAAAAGAAGATTTTTAATTTCAATAAAATACATATAAGAAGAGCAGTTAAAAAATTATATAAATAGATAGATTAATAAGAGCGTTTTTAATAAGCTTTCAGATGGAGCTTACAAGAATTTAATAAGTTATCGAATTTAATAGTAATTGCTTAAAGACCCATTAAAACTCACTATTTTATTAAATTTAAATACTTTTAAATTGCTGTCATTTTTAAACTTATTGATCTAGCGAAATAAATAGCTATGTAAATAAAAGGTTATTTAATGAGCTTTCAGATAAAATTTACAGCTATTTAGTAAGTTATCTTATTCTTAAGTTATAGCGAGAAGAGAGACTAAAAGTTTTAATTTTTAGCAACCTTGCAGTCACTATGTGACTGCCGTGACTTGTGAACTATAAATAAATAAAATTTTGCTTTATTAAATACTGATTTTTGTTAAATTGCACTGTACTTTCTTAAGTATTGATATTTCTAAAAATATAAGCTCATTCCGATGTTATACTCATCAAGAGCTTTCATTTGAATACCCACATGCATTTTTGATATATTTTTCATATATACATATATATAACATATATTTTAAAGATATAAGCTCATCCTGATGTTACGCTCATCAAGAGCTTTCATTTGAATACCCATATGCATTTTTTATATATTTTTCATATATACATATATATAATATATATAAATATATGAAATATATGTAAAATTGATGTGGGTACTCAAATGATAGGTCTCGATGAATGTAACATCAGGATGGGCTTATATCTTTAAAAATGTCAATATTTCACAAAATACAAGGTCATTTGTCAGAAAATAGCAAAATTTTTCAAAAATTAAGGACAATAGTTAGATTTCTTGGAAACCTTATAAAAAAAACGGAGGGTGACCAGATGACGAAGCTGAGGGTAGTGGTAAGTACTAGATTATGGATATGTACCCACACAGCTAACCACAGCATATCTCCACGCATGATTGAATCCAGCCGTTAAATCATCTATTTAATAACTCGTTTGTTTTAATAGACTATGGTGTTTTTGGTGCGTTAAAAAGTATCTCTGTTTACCCAACTCGAAAGATACGCCGTACCGCACCGTACAGATTATTAACTTTAATCGTCATTTCTTCCATCCCCCTGAACAGGATTTAATTCGCATCCACTGTACTCATCTAATGGCCTGAACATATATACATATATAAAATCCATTTATAATTCATCCATTGGCGATCATCAGACACGTTCAAGATATGACATCAGGTCAATGTGAATAAACGACAGCTCCGAGGCATGCATACTTAATAAGCATAAGCTCGGTAAATCTAGTTTTATGGTAAGATTAATATTGTTATAAACTTTAAAGCTAATGTAGAAGTTTTTAAGCTAAATATTCTAGGTGATACTGCAATACCTTGTAACTTTATTTGTTAATACTCGGTGACTGCTAAAAATATAATTAATTAAAAAGGGTAGATTTATCAATTTGAGCGCAGAGTAATAGTTTAAATATTTGATACTACCTTAAGGTAAAATTGATAAATTTAAGAAAAATTTATGGATTTAATAATGAAAATTGTAACTTATTGAGCTGCACTAGGAATTTTTATACACTTAGTTATGCAGTTAGTCGAGGATACTTACATAAAAATAATTATTTTTCATATTGCTGATTTTATAAGCTGGAGAAAAAAATATTAATAATTATTTAAAAAGAAAGTACAGTAAGGTAAATTGATAATTACATGAACTTTAAAATTAAATTGCCAGAATTTAGTTATCAATGCTTTTGAATTTATTTGGGAAAATCTCGTTAAATTTTTATTTTAATGAAAATGAAAAAATTTTTCAAACACCCACAACTTTGGAACTAATGCACCGATTTGCCCCGTTTCCAAACTTGACCGAGATTTTCGTTCATAGAATAAGTGTATTGAGTTTCATCGAGTTCCGTCAAAAATTGCGGCCGCAATCGTGCTTACAAGCCCGGTTCTATCACATATATATAAACTTTTTAGCTGACGCTATTTTTCGGTATAACTCAACAAAATAAAACATATGGCAAAATTTTATGTAAATTCCAACATGAGTACCTCTGCAACAGATTTATAAAGAAATCTACCCAAGACTAATCAACGAATTTTCTTAAAATTCAATGTATAAGCTCTAAATATTATTATTTATCATACAGAAGGCTTGATTTATTAATTCTATTGAATAAACAATTTTGAATATTCCAAATAAATGGTATTATTACTCAAGCGCTGTCTAATATCCAAGAAAATCTGATGAATTTTATAAATATTTAATATATAAAAATATAATTAAGCTGGTTAAATATGAGATATCAGACATAATTATTTAAATCATAATAATATTACAATGTTTACTGTGCTTAATAAAAATATAACATTATGCGAGAATTTGAAGGTTGATAAGTTTAATAGTTATTAAAATAATTTTTTTTTCAGTTAAAATAATATTTCAATTAGTATAATTAATGTTAAAAAATAGTTTAAATGAATAAATAATTTAGTGTTGTTACTTTAAAAGATTGTGTTTAAATTGTGTAGTTATTTTGATAGAACTTTTGTTTAAGAAAACGATATAGGTTTTATGTAGTTAGTTAGTTTGACCAGCAAATGTAAAGCTAACGCAAGTTACAAAGTATTCTATCAGTTTTTTAAATCAACAAATGTTTTTTGTAATTTTTGCAAGTACCAAAAAATTTATAAAAACAAAATCCATTTTAGTACTAATATCTTTTGTCAATAAAACATTGATTTTCCAAGATTTGGCGCAGATGATACAGACCGACGGCTGGAGCTTTAATTTAAAAGTAAATGCAATTCTATTAAAGTTTAAGTAAATAAATTAAAGAAAAAGGAAAAGCAGAGGTAGTGTAAGCTTACGATCCTCGTATAACACTAAAAGGAAAGTGTACGTTCTGGTCCAGCAATAAACTCCGGTAGGACACGTACGTTTTAATTGAAACTAGTATTTTAATTTTGTCAGTTTGACACATTTAAGAACAATAACTTGACTATTAAATTCTCACGAGAGCATAAACATTTCTTGGAAATATTACCAGGATCGAATTAAATATTTTTCGGTCAAAAACTGTGTAATGATAAACTCAGAGATATTGTAGATTGCACATGGGACTTGAAAAGCTCGTACACATGTAATGTATAAGCCCTGCTGTTGGTGTTATTCATGCAGACGATAATAAAAGAAGAAAAGTTGTGAATGAGTGAGTGGGAAAGTTGAATCGCGAGCCCAGGACTATTGCCAAAGTTTTGAGATATACGAATACTTGTTTTTGTGAAATTCTCCGCACTGCAGTCCGTTGTTGGTTTTATATTGCTCACTTTGCAAACAACATAAAACATTTAATTCATATTCATAACTTTTTCAGCTCACCTGAGTCTTTTTTATTAATATAAACTATTGAGAGATTTAATAGAAATTTAACTATTGCAATTGAAAAATTTTGTTATTTTCTGACACAGCTTTATCACAAGATACATAATTAAGAAATGACCTTGTATTTTGTGAAATATTGACATTTTTAAAGATATAAGCTCATCCTGACATTACTCTCATCGAGACCTTTCATTTGAGTACCTACATCAATTTTATATATATATATATATATATATATATATATATAT
>CAJNRD030001116.1:1082264-1093046 GCA_905319865.3 Cotesia congregata
AAAAATACTTATTTTAAATTATATTATTTTATAATTTTTATTTTTTTTGTATTTTTATATTTTTATATTTTCTTTGGAAAAAACAAAATATAAATATTTTTCTTATCAACAGTTCGAAAAGTTTATTAGCGATGTAATTTTTGACAAAGTTGTAGTATTGATTCATGATCACAAAAGATCGTGGGTAATAATTTTTGGTGTCTCGAACAGATTCGATAAATTTAGACCCAACATCTTCGACATCATTATGATTTAACAATCGAAGTTCTTTGCATCACACCGCTCCACAAAATCCTAGAATTAAAATGACCTGAAACATAGTAATTTAATTACAAAATTATAATTTGTGTAAATATATATTTGTAAATAGAAAAAAAAATTGTATATATATTTAATTATTATCATTATTATTATTATTATTATTATTATTATTAATAATAATAAAGTTAGCTGACGTTTTTAATATTTTGATTTCTTTTTCTCTTATTAAATTAGAACTTAAAATATTTATAAAAAATTGCACTTATAGTTTTTTAATTTTTTAAATTAAAATAAATAATAATTTAATAAATAAATTAAAATTTTATAAATGAAATTTTTGTTTGTTTTTTTGAAATAATTAAAAAAAAAAATTATAAAAAATTTTTAAATGTCGGCTAACTAAATTTTCAATTATTATTATTATTAATATAATTATTATTATAAAACTTACTTTTTGAACTACCCTTGTGGAAATTTTTCGGACTTTTTTCAGAAAAAAACTTCTAAAGACTTTTAAAGACTTTTTCAGAGTTTTCGAGGTTTTTTGAGAAAAAAGTTCGAAAAATTTTCATAAGGGTAGACAAGTATCAGCTTGAATGTAGTCAGTACCCTATTTGCCACTGTCACTCATCACTGACGTTTCAGATGAGCTCATTTTAGTTTTTTAATTGTTTTATAATTATTTAACTTCATAAACTATTAACTAAATCACGTAAATTATATCACAATTGATATGTGTTTTTATTGCCGAGATATTGCACTAATGGCGTCGTGACAGCTGTTCTGAAGCTTGATGTGTGTGAGTACTGACGCGCATAGTATCGCACATGCGCACTAATGGGTAAACCGAGGATAGAAAGGTAAACCGAGGATAGAATGTATCACTTGGGTCTCAGATAGAATGGAGAGAATCCGAATTTTGGGCCTAGGCAGGATAAAAAATCTGTTGCAGAGGTACTCATGTTGAAATCTACATAAAATTTTGCTGAATGTTTTATTTTGTTGAGTTATACCGAAAAATAGCGTCAGCTGAAAAGTCTATATATTTGTGATTGAACCGGGCTTGTAAGCACGATTACGGCCGCAATTTTTGGCGGAACTCGATGAAACTCAATACACTTATTCTGTTAACGAAAATTTCGGTCAAGTTTAAAAACGGGGCAAATCGGTGCATTAGTTCCAAAGTTGTGGGTGTTTGAAAAATTGTTTTATTTTCATTAAAATAAAAATTTAACGAGATTCTCCCAAATAAATCTTTCATTAGTTTGTTTATATTTTTTTCTTTAAGTTTATTAAATCATACTTTACAATAATAACTAGCAAAATAGCAAAATAGTATAAGACTACTAGTGGAAGAAACCACAGACCGAGTAATCCGATTTCACGTCTGGTGGTTGTGCTGAAACTTCTGTTGGTAATTCTTTTTGTTCGTTTTCATACACCACACTTTGAAAATAATCTTACTTTATCGTCGATATCCAACTTCTTATATCAGCTTTCTTCATGGTTACAAGAACAACCCAGGGTCTATTATTTCCATCAGTGACCACCTTTCTATGCTCGATTTCTCCGCGTACTTATTAAACTCCGGGCAACTATTGTTTCTTCGTCGACAATGCTCGCTTTTTTGTATCCAGATCTCTAAAGCGACTCTGGAGCTGACGGGCGTGGATAATTCTTCAGGAAAAAATTGTTTAAATATCGTGACTTAAATCAGATATTTCAAATCTTCGGTGATACTGCAATACTTTCTAACTTAATTTGTTAACTTCTAAAAATATAATTAATTAAAAAAAGGTAGATTTATCAATTAGAGCACAGAGTAATAGTTTAAATATTTGATACTACCTTAAGGTAAAATTTATAAATTTAAGAAAAATTATAGATTTAATAATCAAAATTGTAAATTATTGAGCTGCACTAGGAATTTTTATACAATTAGTTATGCAGTTATTCGAGGATACTTACATAAAAATAATTATTTTTCATATTGCTGATTTTATAAGCTGGAGAAAAAAATATTAATAATTATTTAAAAAGAAAGTACAATAAGGTAAATTGATAATTACATGAACTTTAAAATTAAATTGCCAGAATTTAGTTATCAATGCTTTTGAATTTATTTGGGAAAATCTCGTTAAATTTTTATTTTAATGAAAATGAAAAAATTTTTCAAACACCCACAACTTTGGAACTAATGCACCGATTTGCCCCGTTTCCAAACTTGACCGAGATTTTCGTTCATAGAATAAGTGTATTGAGTTTCATCGAGTTCCGTCAAAAATTGCGGCCGCAATCGTGCTTACAAGCCCGGTTCTATCACATAAATATAAACTTTTTAGCTGACGCTATTTTTCGGTATAACTCAACAAAATAAAACATATGGCAAAATTTTATGTAAATTCCAACATGAGTACCTCTGCAACAGATTTATAAAGAAATCTACCCAAGACTAATCAACGAATTTTCTTAAAATTCAATGTATAAGCTCTAAATATTATTATTTATCATACAGAAGGCTTGATTTATTAATTCTATTGAATAAACAATTTTGAATATTCCAAATAAATGGTATTATTACTCAAGCGCTGTCTAATATCCAAGAAAATCTGATGAATTTTATAAATATTTAATATATAAAAATATATTTAAGCTGTTTAAATATGAGATATCAGACATAATTATTTAAATCATAATAATATTACAATGTTTACTGTGCTTAATAAAAATATAACATTATGCGAGAATTTGAAGGTTGATAAGTTTAATAGTTATTAAAATAATTTTTTTTTCAGTTAAAATAATATTTCAATTAGTATAATTAATGTTAAAAAATAGTTTAAATGAATAAATAATTTAGTGTTGTTACTTTAAAAGATTGTGTTTAAATTGTGTAGTTATTTTGATAGAACTTTTGTTTAAGAAGACGATATAGGTTTTATGTAGTTAGTTAGTTTGACCAGCAAATGTAAAGCTAACGCAAGTTACAAGGTATTCTATCAGTTTTTTAAATCAACAAATGTTTTTTTTTTAATTTTTGCAAGTACCAAAAAATTTCCATAATTTGGATACTAAATCTCATTTTTTCTAATAGTTATTATTATCATTAATAATAGCTAAAATTTTAATAATTTTTATTAAAAAAAAAAAATCTAGGATTCACATCTGTTGTTGCTCGTGATATGCATTGCTAAATTAAAGGATATATACTGTATAGTTGGGCGAACCTTTTCTGAATACTGAAAGCCCGAAAGAAGAAACGGGAGGGATGATACACCAGACTCGGTAGTTGTAGCTTAATTCGTGGAAACTCCTCTCACCGTAAACCGAAGAAATGAGAGTTTTTTAATGAAAGTAAAAAAGTTTAACCCTTCCTAGGTATTTACATTATTTTTCCACAATTTTGTGTCAGCACACATAACACACAAACCATCAAGCAAGTGATATTAATAATATTTTGACAAAGCCACATGATATTTATCAGTTTACATTATTACGCGAAATCTAATATCATCTAAAAGTTTCTTGAAAGCGGTTTATAATGTGATATAATAGCAGAGGAAGGTTATCTATCCTTTTAGGTAGCTCATCAGGATCATATACGAATTTCACGTTTCGGTCATTACTGCCATTACCGGCGCAGTCTTCTGGGGTCATATATTACACGAGAGCTTCAGGAGCTCCATAATTACCCAACACGCTTCTGGTTTTCTGGTCGACTCTGAGTGTAAGTCTTTTAAATAATAATATAAAGTGCCATTCAACAGCTTGAATAAAAGTAAAAATTTTTGTAGAATTATAATCATATTACAAAACAAATAATAAGTAAAATTACAAATCAGTGTATAGCAATGCGAAATAAAATACAATTCATGTAATTTTCCGACACTTTTTAGGAAATCTACTAAGATTATAATTTTACAATCTTCTTGTATAAACCTAACACACATTGTAATATTACAATTGGTCAATTTGTAAGAAAAAGCTTTTTTATTTTGCAAACATTATTTGTGATCTGATTCTGAATTGTATGTAAAATCACAAAAAAATATTGTAATTTATATTACAATAATCTCATAAAAAATTTAAAAAGCTTTTTTTTATTTTTACAATTTTCATTGTAAAATTATCCAGTGCAATGTAATGTTACCAGACAATTTTAATTATATTACACGAATTGTAATTCTACTTGACTGTTTTCCAATTTTAAAAACAATACTTTTCAGTTTTACAAAAATGAGACTGATGTATCGAAAAAACAACAATCTCCTTGATATTTATTTTAACTAATTTGTTAGTCTAAGTTTATTTGTAATAATAAATTCGAGGCATCATTTATCTTTTATAAATTTTAATATTACGCTCAAACGATCATTTCCAAATCAATATATTTTAATGAGTATATGTTAGACTTTAATTTTTATAATATTCAATGAATTATAAATAATGTAAAAGTTAGTTATTTTCCATCAATAAACAGTATCAAATAATACAAATAATGTAAATAATAAATAATAAGCCGTAAAGCTCAATCACCACATAGGATTAGCTTATAAGAATAATAAGATGTTGAATGACCTATTGGTCGTACGGCGTAGGGCGTTAGGTATCGGTCTGGCAATTCCCGAGAAAAAATGTTTCTATATAATCATATATAATTGTATATGATCATATATGATTATATATGGAATCACATATATAATTATATAGAATTATATATAATCATATATAATCATACATGATTATATATGGAATTGTGTATGAGGTTATATATAATCATATATAATTATATATGACTATATATGGAGCGATATACAACCATACAGGATTATATATAGTTCCATATACAAATATATATAATCATATATAATTATATATAATCATACATGATTATATATGGAATTGTATATTAGGTTATATATAATCATATATAATTATATATGACTATATATGGAGCAATATACAGCTATGCAAGATTGTACATAGTCCCATATATAATTATATATGCTTATATATAATTAACATACATAAAAATTTTTTCTTTGAAAAAAAAATTTTTTTTGGTAATCACAAAAAGTGTAAAAAGATATTTTTAATTACGTTTAAATAATTCTGAAATACAAAATTTGTCACATTTCCTATGAGATGTTTTGTCTGCTCTGCCACTACGTAATAGTAAAATCATTATTTATTTTATTATTTAAATAAGTGTTATATTATAATGAAATTCGGTAAGATAAATAAATTATGAATTATGACTATCCAAATATATTATAAAATCAATTTTTATATTATATTTATGATAAACTCATATGATACATTAAGTAGATCATAGAATCATTATTGTCTAAGACAGCAGCACAGCAGACAGAAACTTCAAGACGCACGGAGATCACCAAAATTAAGCAGCATTGAGTAGGGTTAATAGTTGGATGGGTGACCGCTGGTGTTATAGCCATAAAATTAGATCTAGATATTTTTTTGCATTTTGATCGTTTACACAGAATTGCGTAGGACCATATTAAATACTCTATCCATAAAATTAACCCAATAATTAATTAGATGTAATAAATCTATAATTAAATATTGTTATATATAATTATACATAATTATATATAATTAGATATGATTATATTTGGCCATTTTTCATATATAATCATATATAACCAATTTATATATAAGTATATATAAATATTTTTTCTCGGGAAGCGCGCGGCTCGCGTTCGATTCTTAGTTAGGGTAAATATTATTTGTCACTTTATATCATCAGAGTTGTAAAAATTAGGTCTACGTGAGATGCAAAGTCTAGTCAGCGCTTCATAAAAATAAAATGACAACTAATATTAAATCAAATCTTTCTTTTTTATTATTTCAATTAAAGTAAAATTCAAGGAAATTATTGTAATTTTACAAACTTAGCTAATCTAAAAATATTTTTAAAATTACAAAACCTTATAAAATTAGTAACCTCACATCTATATATGTTTTGTAATATTACCATACCCGATTGTAATTTTAAATAAATGTTTTGCCTATTATCCAATACATTTCTTGTAAAATTACAATAGAAATTTTTAACAAATATTTTTCGGATTTATCATCGAACAGATAATCCGTAATGACAAAACAATTAGTCAAGCTTTTGGTACAGCTAGTTGACACATTAGATTGTGTGTGTTAAGTCTGTTGGTGTGCGGTGTGGTGTGAATGCCGCTTCTGTACTGACAGTCACACGCGGGATCTGCGAGTGATTAATAATCATCGTCGTTACCACACCTAGCCGGTATCAGTCGTCTTCCGGTTGCTGGTTTATGCTTAAATCCATCCACAATTATTATCGCTTGGTTGTTTGCTGATACACCAATCATCACCATATTTATACATTATTATAATTATAATTATAATAATTCAATGAACTATTACAAAAAAAAATATAAATATGTGCAGAGCTGGGGTCGATCATAGGGATGAATTATTCGGTGGTGTCTCGTGCACTCTGGTGCGCTGGTACTACAGCATGCGTCGTTGTCTGGTGGCTCCTCTTGGACCCTCTGCCGTTGACAATGTCATCCATAATGTTTGTCCGGTCCATGTCATCGCACCACTGCTGTACTCACACTCCGAGCCGCATTTTTATATTTTAATTTTTGTATTTTTTTGTTACCTGCTCGAGACATCTTTGCTTTTTCTTTTTTGAACAATTTATCTTTTTTTTTGATCGCGTGACAAATTTTATAAGGGGGATAGATTTTTTTGATCATTTGCAATAAAAAATAAAAAAAAAGAAATTTAAATAATTTTTAAAAATTGCATTTATAGTTTTCTTATTACTTTTAAAAATCACCAAAATTTTAGGATTATTTTCAACAAATTACCTTTAAAAAAAATTCCTCCGAGTTTTTATGAATTTTTTAAAATTATAAAATTGTCAGATCATTTAAAACTTGTGATATAAAAACTAACGATTTAATGTAACTAATCGTTGGAATCGTTGATTTTTAGGCTACACTGAGAGAAAAATCTGGTTCTCTGAACTAGCAAAATCTAGTTAAATAGCATCGCCACTATTTAATTGAAGTTCTTATACCTAAAATAATAAATTATATCGAACCCCAATAGATAGTTACTTAAACTATTTTTAGTTAAATATGGGTTTAATAGTAATTTTTATAAACTTTAACTCAGAAAACAGAAAAAATAATTGTTACAGCCCGGACCGGGAATCGAACCCGGATCTTTTGGTTGCGCACCAACGGCTCGGACAGTTAAGCTATCTTCGTCGTCCGTAACAACCTTTAATCACCTAATTATTTTTTTAACACGATAACAGAAAAATATTTATTTAAATACAGTTCATGTAACTATTTATCAATAGTTACTTAACCTAATGCATAGTTCGAGTAACTACAATAAAAAATGTTTAGAAATATTTTAATAATGACCTTATAATTCAGCTAACTATCAATTTTTCTCTTAGAGTAAATGTCGAAAAAAATGGAGGAAAAAAAAAGAAGAATGGAGATAAAAATGTAATGTATTGTTGCCATGGCAACATGTTGATAGTTCCCAATGGTCGCGTGGCTTGTCGGAGGATGGAGAAATCCAGCTGTAAACCAGGAAAATCCAAGCCGACGGCTTATCCCCCGGTGGCGCTCAAACTAATGCAGCAATAAACATGCATCTATGTGAAACACGAGGCTGAATGTTGAATAAAGAGACCTTAAACTCTAGACTCTAGACTGGATGTCTTCTATACATATCAGACTAGATTACATGCGCGGAAAGTGAAGAATTATTTTTAATAAAAATTTTTATTATTGTTAGTTTATTTCAAAGTTGTCTATTACAATTTTCCATGGCGGAATTTATGGAAAATTTAGATATTTATAGTTACAAAACACTTAATTGGTAACATGTGATTGAGCAAGATTTAGGTGCCAGTGTCTTGAGCAAAACCCCTAGTTGCTAGTGTCTTATTCTACATATGGGTCTTGCTCAAGTTCATGTAGAAAGAACTGCTTCAAGATTTATATATAACTAGCTGAGGACATCTTGTGAAAGAATATGAGACAAGTCTAATGCAAGGTGCATTGAAAAACTTTCTGACGGATTTTTTGAATCAAAAACTCACAACAGACACTTACCCATGACTTGCTCAAGATTTGCACAAGATCCGTAATTCTCAGTAGTTTGTTCATTTCTAAAGCATTTGTCAACCAAAAACTAACAGCAAATGTTGAAGCGTGACTTGCTCAAGATTTGCTCAAGATGCATCATGCATTATATATTTTATAGCACTTTTTCCCCGACAACTACTTGAAGATGTATTGATTCAGTGGTGGTCATTTTAAAATAATTTTGTCTTGATCGATAAAACAGTAGGTCTGTACTCTAAAAGGTTAAGCTGAATGAGATCCACTGATCCTATAGTAAATATAGGAGGGGTAGAAAGATGCAAACGGTCATTCGAAAACATTTGATCTTGAGCAGATCTTGAGCAAGTCTTGCACAAGTATATTCAGCATGCTGGTGTCAGTCTTTCTCAAGAATTGCTATAGTTAGTTTATCGATAAGCATCTTCAGATTTTCTCAATTTTCTTCCACAATTCTTGAGCTATAATCTGGCCTATCTTGTACAATTGATCAAGACTTGTCAATTGAACTTGCTACAAGTATCTGGAGCAAGACCCATAGGTAAAGACACTAACTATCGAAATTGAGACCAGACCTGCTCAATCCTTGAAAAAGATTGCTATAATAGCTATCATCACTTTTATGCATTCTCTGTTACATATTTAATATTAAAATATAAAAATAACCTATCATACATTATATTTTTCAGGCCTTGTAATAAACTCGAGTCGTTAAATCCATCTATTAATAGAGAATAGAGATGAAATGATGATGATAGTGGTAGTGAGCATCGAGTGACAGATAAGCCGTTTACCGCCATACTACGATTATCGTACTGATGCGAGTGTTATTGCCTGGAAACTTGATAACAGCAGCATCAGCAACGCGTGATATACTTTATTAACCTAAACATAGACAAGTAACAAGTACTAATACTGTTGATACAAGTCTAAAGTATAATTAACTATTTCAGAAATGGAATTGGCTTAAAAAGAATAAAAAAAATTGCAAGACTTGGAATTGCAACAGGTGCAAAGAAAATTGAGTCTCCAAGAGATCTCTTCTTGAGAAGTACTAACTGGAAGTAGTTAGAGAGAGGGGCAAAGAAACTAAAACGAAAAATAAACCTTGGGTATTTATTCCCTCAGTACATAGAGAATCTAACAAGTACGTCTCTCAGAGTCTCATTATCGTTAAAGTTTTCCAGCTCGTTTGTTTCTTCAACATTTTTTCTTCCATGGTTCTAATTCGACCGAATAAATAATTGACCAATGACTTTTGGACAATAACTTTTGGAGGAATGCATGGAACTTCTCCCTGGATATGAAATACCTCGTAGATCAAAAGGATATTCTTATGTACTGATACGCAGACAACAGTACTAGTTGGAGGAATTTGTTCGCGGATAGTGTCAGCTAATTTACGAGCCAATTAATTTGCGTGAGAATCACCACCGGGGATACCCTACTGCTTATATATCCTCCAGAGCATTGACCAACTTTGCTGGAATTTAATATTGTGGTTTAATGGTTGTGTTATTATGGTGGATATCAATCTAAGTGTATTTTTAGAGGAAAAGATAATTAGGAATTGTCGAAATGTTTAAATTTTTGGCAGCCAAAATGGAAATTTATTAGAAAGACGATGCTGTTTTTCCGAAATTAAAATTACAAGTACAATAATTAAAATTTTAATTTATGAAGACAATTTTTTTTGAACTGTGTAAAGAAGGAATCTTACTTAGTGATACTTTTTTCGGTAACCGAAAAAATAATTCGGAAAGCCCAGACCAAGACTCGAACCCGGATTTTTTGGTTACGCGTCAAATGCTCTACTAATTACGCTATTGTATTTTTAGTTGAGGACGGTATGAGACCTAATACCGAAATATTGTGGTGAAAAAAAAATAATAAAAATTGTTCTGTTACAATAAAACAATGACATCAAAACGAATGCAAAAGTAAAATTTCAATAATAATAATAATACTTTAAAATTTTTCAAGTTATTATTATTAAATTAAAAAAAATTATTAATAACAATAGAAACTATAAAATTTTCTAAATTTGTTCAAATTATTATTATTATTATTATTATTTTTAGTGTAATAATTCTAAAGTTATATACCAACAAATGAACTTATTCAATAGCTTTTTAGTAATGGTATAGTAGGTGTAGTGAAGAAAGAAATCTAGAAAAGATATTGAACAGGAGAACAATGCCGCGTGGCCTGAATTTAAAATTCAAATAAGAAAAAAACAATAATAATAATAACAACAACAATATCCCAAACGAAATACAAATTTCTGAAGTTAAAAAAAAATGGTTAAGAAGAAATGAGTGTCGTTGAAAAAAAAAAAAAAAAAAAAAAAAATATATATATATATATA
>CAJNRD030001116.1:1104822-1152061 GCA_905319865.3 Cotesia congregata
CAGGGGACTGTTTTTTTTTTTATCAAATTGAGAAAAATGAAGGAAACTATTTCAATGCATTCAACTTTTCAAGTTCTCAATTAATGTTTACATTAATTAGAATAATATTAAGGCTTATGGATCCAATTTTATAAATAAAAATAGTTGCCAGGGGACTGAGTTTTGAAGTGGCCCAGACAGATATTTCCAGCACAAACGGTGCTTTAACATTAAATAAAATGCCGATAAAGCGCTAACAGCCCTATTGTTATTAACTTAAGGCTAGTTAGATCCTTATAAACTTTACAAAAGGTAAAATAACACGCTGGATTTTTTTTTGGCTTTGAACTTTTGGCAGGGGACTGATCTCAAATGTCTGGGACATACTTTGGTTTAATGAATTTAATGAAACAAATTAATTTTCGGTACTTTTTATTGAAGAAGATTGTTAGTTAACTAATTAAGTTTATAAACATTATGGACCAAATTATATATTATGGACGAATAACTTAAAATTTAATCTTAAAGTTTTAATTTTGGGAATGGGACAGTCCAGGGGACTATTTGGATGATTTACCAATTTATAGCAAAAAAACCAAAATTTATTTCATTTTAGTTTTCAATGCTCCAAATAGAAATGTTTTTTTACTTTTGTAATAAATTTTTTTTAGTAACAAAATAACAATTTTTCTAATAAAAAAATGCCTGGGACAGCTAAAAACATCCTTACAGAGAATCACCCATATGTATCCCATAATAAAATTGAGATGAAATGTATGTGGCATCAAACTATTCGTAACGTGATTGGTCGAATATATCATAAGCATGAAAATATATGTAAACTCTATAGTCAAGGCGCGCGCTTGCGCGCGCAAATTTAAATTGCAGTATATGAAAAATATATTAAAAAAGCATGTGGGTACTCAAATGAAAGCTCTAGATGAGTGTAACATCAAGATGAGCTTATATCTTTAAAAATATCAGTATAGTTCGCAAGATACAAGGCCATTTCTTAATTATGTATCTATAGATAGAGCATTTGATAGTATTTTCTGAATATAGCAAAATTTTTTAAAAATTAAGGACAAATGCAATAGATTTCTAAAAAATCTAACTCAAAAAAATGAATTATTAAAGATACAATTATAATTGAGAGCTTTTTAATGGTAACATACATAAAAGTCTCTTGAGACGTCGACGTTATCCGTAAATCTACTCCCTTCTTCTTTCCACTCTATATATATTTAGGAGATAAACCCCAGAATATAATTTGACTTGACAGCAAGTAAAAAAGAAGATAGTGGAGTGATTTGCGTGCACTTTCTCACACCCGTCGGCCGTTAACATCTACAACGTTTAATTCTCTCTGAAATTTAAACTCTTTCTTTTATTCGTCAGACTATATCTACATACTGCATGTATGCTACTGCTACCTGGAGGAAGAAAGGAAGGGGGAGGAGGAAAAGGAGGGGTTGAGGGTGAAAAAGTAGAGATTATATCTTTCCGTTTTATAAAACAAAACGTATATATATCTGATAGGAATTAACATGAAGCACACTAACGATAGCAACAAAAGCGAAATTTAATATACGTCAGCGGTATTTGATATTTAATATTTAATATTTAAATAAAAGCGGACCGGTTGCGGAAATGGTAAGAAGGAGGAAGAAGTGGAGAGAAGACTTGTCAACAAAATAGGAATACAAGAGGGAAATATCGGGACTCTTGAGAAAAGAACCCGGGTGTGGTGGATTGTCTATCGTGACGCGGAGAGATAAAACAAGAAGACTACTGAGGAATAGTGAACAAGTGAACAAGAGTAACTGTATATGTATACAAGATATATAAGGAAGAATCTCAAGAGGATGAGGCAGCAGTACCAGCCCTTGGTCTCAACAACTTCCCGGTACACAATGCCTGAGGTTTTATTTACCACGTTTAGTTTAACCTTAATTTTTTTCATTCTCGCCGACATTCCAAGGCTCATTTGAATACTTAATCATTTATATTGATACAAATTATTGCAATCTTTTTAAAGGTTTGAGCAAATCTGGTCCCAATTTCGATAGTTAGTGCCTTTACCTATGAATCTTGCTCCAGATACTTGTAGCAAATTCAATTGACAAGTCTTGAACAATTGTACAAGATAGGCCAGATTATAGCTCGAGAATTGTGTAAGAAAATTGAGAAAATCTGAAGATGCTTATCGATCTAACTATAGCAATTCTTGAGAAAGACTGACACCAGCATGCTGAATATACTTATGCAAGACTTGCTCAAGCTCTGCTCAAGATCAAATGTTTTCGAATGACCGTTCTTATCATTCTACCCCTCCTATATTTACTATAGGATCAGTGGATCTCATTCAGCTTAACCTTTTAGAGTACAGACCTACTGTTTTATCGATCAAGACAAAATTATTTTAAAATGACCACCACTGAATCAATACATCTTCAAGTAGTTGTCGGGGAAAAAGTCCTATAAAATATATAATGCATGATGCATCTTGAGCAAATTTTGAGCAAGTCACGCTTCAACATTTGCTGTTAGTTTTTGGTTGACAAATGCTTTAGAAATGAACAAATTACTGAGAATTACGGATCTTGAGCAAATCTTGAGCAAGTCACGGGTAAGTGTCTGTTGTGAGTTTTTGATTCAAAAAATCCGTCAGAACGTTTTTCAATGCACTTTGCATTAGACTTGTCTCATATTGTTGCACAAGATGTCTTGAGCTAGTTATATATAAATCTTGAAGCAGTTCTTTCTACATGAACTTGAGCCAGACCCATATGTAGAAAAAGACACTAACAACTAGGGGTTTTGCTCAAGATACTGGCACCTAAATCTTGCTCAAGCACATGTTACCTGGGGACAAGAACTTATAGGCCAGATTATAGCTCAAGAATTGTGCCAGAAAATTGAGAAAATCTGAAGATGCTTATCGATAAACTAACCACATGAATTTTTCATATATTTATAATATAAAAATGCGTGTGGGAATTCAAATGAAAGCACTTGATGAGTGTAACATCGGGATGAGCTTATATCTTTAAAAACATCAATATTTAAGAAAATACAGTGCAATTTAACAAAAATCGTTATTTAATAAAGCAAAATTTTTTTTATTTATAGTTCACAAGTCACGGGGCAGTCATATAGTGACTGCAAGGTTGCTAAAAATTAAAACTTTTAGTGTCTCTCCTTGCTATAGCTTAAGAATAAGATAGCTTACTAAACAGCTGTAAATTTTATCTGAAAGCTCATTATATAACCTTTTATTTACATAGCTATTTATTTTGCTAGATCAATAAGTTTAAAAATGACAGCTATTTAAAAGTATTTAAATTTAATAAAATAGTGAGTTTTAGTGGGTCTTTAAGCAATTGTTATTAAATTCGATAACTTATTAAATTCCTGTAAGCTCCATCTGAAAGCTTATTAAATACGCTTTTATTTTAGAAATTTTTTACATTTTATGTAAAAAATTTATTTACTTTCTAAATTGCTCTAGTGTTTACACCATCACTGTTGTGGTCTTATTTGAATAGGAAATCTACTTCCATTCCGGATCTTTTTTTTTGTTCTCGGATTTTCCACCGGGCTGATAATCCAATTAGCATCAACAGCCGTAAGATACTTGATGGGAAAACCCATTAAGCTTTTGGACTTAATCGCCCCCGCGGGCCGTTCGTCTATCCAGTCTCTATCCCGACTCTGGGTATAGTAAGAGAGTAAGGATCAGGTAGCCTTGATGGTTCTGAACAATCTCATAGTCAGGCATTGTGTTTACTAGGTATATGTTTACTCATCCATTGGGTCTGTTGTGATGATGATGATGTTGGTAAAATCTATTGGCGCCCAACTGTAAACAACTGGTACACGTACGCTGATTCAGAGAGTATATTGATTTACATTAGATTCTGCTTTACTTTGAACATTAAATCCTTGATCCTTTTGGAAATCTCAATTATGGATTTTGTTTTTATAAATTTTTTGGTACTTGCAAAAATTACAAAAAACATTTGTTGATTTAAAAAACTGATAGAATACCTTGTAACTTGCGTTAGCTTTACATTTGCTGGTCAAACTAACTAACTACATAAAACCTATATCGTCTTCTTAAATAAAAGTTCTATCAAAATAACTACACAATTTAAACACAATCTTTTAAAGTAACAACACTAAATTATTTATTCATTTAAACTATTTTTTAACATTAATTATACTAATTGAAATATTATTTTAACTGAAAAAAAAATTATTTTAATAACTATTAAACTTATCAACCTTCAAATTCTCGCATAATGTTATATTTTTATTAAGCACAGTAAACATTGTAATATTATTATGATTTAAATAATTATGTCTGATATCTCATATTTAACCAGCTTAATTATATTTTTATATATTAAATATTTATAAAATTCATCAGATTTTCTTGGATATTAGACAGCGCTTGAGAAATAATACCATTTATTTGGAATATTCAAAATTGTTTATTCAATAGAATTAATAAATCAAGCCTTCTGTATGATAAATAATAATATTTAGAGCTTATACATTGAATTTTAAGAAAATTCGTTGATTAGTCTTGGGTAGATTTCTTTATAAATCTGTTGCAGAGGTACTCATGTTGGAATTTACATAAAATTTTGCTATATGTTTTATTTTGTTGAGTTATACCGAAAAATAGCGTCAGCTAAAAAGTTTATATATATGTGATAGAACCGGGCTTGTAAGCACGATTGCGGCCGCAATTTTTGACGGAATTCGATGAAACTCAATATACTTATTCTATGAACGAAAATCTCGGTCAAGTTTGAAAACGGGGCAAATCGGTGCATTAGTTCCAAAGTTGTGGGTGTTTGAAAAATTTTTTCATTTTCATTAAAACAAAAATTCAACGAGATTTTCCCAAACAAATTCAAAAGCATTGATAACTAAATTCTGACAATTTAATTTTAAAGTTCATGTAATTATCAATTTACTTTATTGTACTTTCTTTTTAAATAATTATTAATATTTTTTCTCCAGCTTATAAAATCAGCAATATGAAAAATAATTATTTTTATGTAAGTATCCTCGAATAACTCCATAACTAATTGTATAAAAATTCCTAGTGCAGCTCAATAAGTTACAATTTTCATTATTAAATCTATAATTTTCCTTAAATTTATAAATTTTACCTTAAGGTAGTATCAAATATTTAAACTATTACTCTGTGCTAGCAAATAAACTTACAAGGTATTGTCTTTTTCCTCCAATGATTAAAATTTTTCTACGCTCTGGAAAATTGAATTGGCAGATTGGCCAACAAAAAAAATCTCCAGGGATTTCCATGAATTTTTTTCTAATTTTTCCCAGATGAAACGCACACAATAGTAGCATAGTCATGAATCTAACTCTCCAATGAAAAAATCCGTTATCCTTTTTAACTTATTGTATGTCTTTAGACCCAATATATACCAAGAATGTCAGCTACTAGTGGTAGTAGGACATATTTGTACACAGATAACTTAAACATGCAGTGTATCTTTATCCAGCATGTAGGTATTGCATGAATTACGTCGCCGCATCGAGCTCGTTGCCAAATGGACCGCGAATAAATTCATCGATCCTTGTCGTCTCTCTACCCTCCTCGTTTCATTTGGCCTCGTCGACGTAGTACCCAGGAAAAATAACCAGCGTATAGTATTCTGATATTTTGATACCCTCCAATGAAAATGAAAGAGTAATAATAGTAGAAAAAAAAAAAAAAAAAAAAAAAAGTGTGAAAGAAAGCAAGATTGTTTCGTACGTAAATTAAAGTTTTGCCTGAGCTTAAAAAATATTACTCACTACTATTTCCGTAATGGAGTTTCTTGTTGGAGATGCCGAAGATGGAAATTTCCCTCTAGAGTTGTAACAGTAATTACCGAATAGAAATGGTGCTGGCAGATTTCTTCTTCTTTTTCTTCTTCTTCTTGTGCTTTGGTTCTTGTTCTTGTTCTAAGTCGTCGACATCTATATACCTCGGGTATTCTTCTCGTTGGTTGTTATATCATTATACTCAGCGTCTTTTGGTTGGTAACCTTCCAAGGGGGCTTTTCGTTCTTGGAAACATTTCAAACTGCTGTCAGAGCCATCGATTCTTTCTTTGGGATACTTATTACCCAAAAGTTAATTGTCACTTAACTTTTTCTCTCTTTGGTTTATTTTATTTCCTTATTCTTGTTAGGGTTATTAATTAAACACTTAGGGGGATTATATATTTTTGTTTTTTTAATTAAAATTTGTTTTTTTTTTTTTTGTGGAGTTCTATTAGAAGTCTTTAGTATATTTCGAATATAACTATATGATAAAATGAATTTTTTAAATAAAATTTAGTATAATTAAAAAGTCCAAGAATAATAATTATACAGATAAGTTTGAAATAAAAAATTATTTTTTAAATTTGGCGGGAGAGTGACGTAGTTCTGGATCCGGTGCGCAACGCCATCTTACAGAGAATTAAAAAAACTTCTATAAAACCGGGAAGGTTTGAATGTTTGATTTAATCTAATAAGGGTTTAAAATTTTTAATTTATTTTAGATTATCTATACAATTAAGAGAATAAGGAAAATTTTATCTGTGGCGTATTTAGGATAAAATAAGTTTTTTAAATTAAATTTAGTTAATTGGAAAGGTCGACACCTGAATTAGTGCCTTTTCAATGTTTTATTTCCTTTTCTAAAATAGTTCATTTATTATGATAAGTTTTCGAAGTAGTTATAAATAGATTAGAATTTCGCGATAAACGTCATTATATTTATTTATTTTATTTTGTAGATGTCAATGTGGTTATATGTCAAAAATTAATTTATATAATTAAGAGACTGAGAAAAATTTAGTAACGGGTATATCTTTATCGTAAATTGGTTTTGATATTTTTTCAGCGATAGTCATTTATGATTTAAATAATTAAGAAAGGAAAATTTTGTGACGAGGATATTATTATTTTAAAAGGAATTTTTATAGTTTAATTTGGTATCATCAGAAAAGTCTTGATAAGAATTAGTGCCTTTTGGTTTTATATATTTTTCAGTGGTCAATTTTTTATGTAAAGTTTTTGGAGGAGTTTTTAATAGTTTGTTGGTTCTATAAATTTGTTCCGTCGCAATTGTCCATTAAATTATTTTTAATTGATCCTGTGATAGCTCTATTATTTTTTAAATTTATTTCTAAAGTACCCAAACTAAGTGTGTGATTATTCAAAAAATCATTAAGCCAGTTTTCTTATTTATATTCGTTAATTCTCAGCAGTTACTAGGTTGCTATGTAACATATAGCTTACAATATACGTTAAAAAAATGTAAATATATATTGCAAGAATATATTTCCGACGTATATTGTTATTTCTTACGGGCAGTCGATTCGTTAATTAACCACTTGTTTTTTTGTTTGCATTCCAACTCGGAAACAGAAGCTATTGTTTAAGAATTTTTATAAAAATCAGTGGATGTTATTCTCTGAAATGTGTGTGATATTATATACCAAACAATAACAAAAGCATATGAGTAAAGTTTAAATGTAATTTAACGTCGGAATTTGAATGAATCGATAATAATAATGAAGTTGTTGGTTTGTTCTAGCGGTGAAAACTGGGGAAAACCGGAAGTGAGGGAGCTAACAAAATTGCGCCGCTACCACCGATGGCGGCCGCGAGCTTTCCACCAAACTTTTCCAACGTCGGCGTAATCGAGAACTGGTGAGTCCTTTTGTTTAAAATTTATCAAAAACTAATATTATTTTTATGAACCCGCTAAGTTTTTTTTTTTAGAATTGAAAAGTATAATTATAATTATAAAAGTAGTGTAGCTTCTAATCAATAACAGGTAGTACTAAAATAATATTTACATAGTAGAACATTGAACACTAAGAAAAAAGTGGATAGCCGAATTATAACGTTATTATTAAAATATTTCTAAACGTTTTTTTTTTTTTGTAGTTACTCGAACTATGCATTAGGTTAAGTAACTATTGATAAATAGTTACATGGACTGTATTTAAATAAATATTTTTCTGTTATCGTGTTAAAAAAATAATTAGGTGACTAAAGGTTGTTACGGACGACGAAGATAGCTTAACTGTCCGAGCCGTGGGTGCGCAACCAAAAGATACGGGTTCGATTCCCGGTCCGGGCTGTAACAATTATTTTTTCTGTTTTCTGAATTAAAGTTTATAAAGATTACTATTAAGCCCATATTTAACTAAAAATTGTTTAAGTAACTATCTATTGGGGTTCAATATAATTTATTATTTTAGGTATAAGAACTTCAATTAAATAGTGGCGATGCTATTTAACTAGATTTTGCTAGTTCAGAGAACCAGATTTTTCTCTCAGTGTAGCCTAAAAATCAACGATTCCAACGATTAGTTACATTAAATCGTTAGTTTTCATATCACAAGTTTTAAATGATCTGACAATTTTATAATTTTAAAAAATTCATAAAAACTCGGTGGAATTTTTTTTAAAGGTAATTTGTTGAAAATAATCCTAAAATTTTGGTGATTTTTAAAAGAAATAAGAAAACTATAGATGCAATTTTTAAAAATAATTTTGAGCGCGAAGTTTTCTATTTGAAAATCAAGATTCCAATATTTGGTCACTGTTTAAAATTTTTGTAAAATTAAAATTATATTACAAAACAAATAATAAGTAAAATTACAAATCAATGTATAGCAATGCAAAATAAAATACAATTCATGTAATTTTCCAACACCTTTTAGGAAATCTACTAAGATTGTAATTTTACAATCTTCTTTGTATGAACCTAACACGCATTGTAATATTACAATTGGTCAATTTTTAAGAAAAAGCTTTTTAATTTTGCAAACATTATTTGTGATCTGATTCTGAATTGTATGTAAAATCACAAAAAAATATTGTAATTTATATTACAATAATCTCATAAAAAATTTAAAAAGCTTTTTTTTATTTTTACAATTTTCATTGTAAAATTATCCAGTGCAATGTAATGTTACCAGACAATTTTAATTATATTACACGAATTGTAATTCTACTTGACTGTTTTCCAATTTTAAAAACAATACTTTTAAGTTTTACAAAAATGAGACTGATGTATCGAAAAAACAACAATCTCCTTGATATTTATTTTAACTAATTTGTTAGTCTAAGTTTATTTGTAATAATAAATTCGAGGCATCATTTATCTTTTATAAATTTTAATATTACGCTCAAACGATCATTTCCAAATCAATATATTTTAATGAGTATATGTTAGACTTTAATTTTTATAATATTCAATGAATTATAAATAATGTAAAAGTTAGTTATTTTCCATCAATAAACACCATCAAATAACACAAATAATGTCAATAATAAATAATAAGCCGTAAAGCTCAATCACTACATAGGATTAGCTTATAACAATAATAAGATGTTGAATGACCTATCGGTCGTACGGCGCAGGGCGTTAGGTATCGGTCTGACAAGCAAGCGGCTCGCGTTCGATTCTTAGTTAGGGTAAATATTATTTGTCACTTTATATCATCAGAGTTGTAAAAATTAGGTCTACGTGAGATGCAAAATCTAGTCAGAGCTTCATAAAAATAAAATGTCAACAAATATTAAATCAAATCTTTCTTTTTTATTATTTCAATTAAAGTAAAATTCAAGGAAAGTATTGTAATTTTACAAACTTGGCTAATCTAAAAATAGTTGTAAAATTACAAAACCTTGTAAAATTAGTAACCTCACATCTATATATGTTTTGTAGTATTACTATACCCGATTGTAATTTTAAATAAATGTTTTGCCTATTATTCAATACATTTCTTGTAAAATTACAATAGAAATTTTTAACAGTGTATTTTCCTAGAATTTTCTATGTAATTAAAACTTGCATGGAATTAACTATTAAAGTATAATACAAATATGTTTAATTGTTGATCACTAGAAAGGTATTTGCGTATTTTATTTTTAAATTAATAAGAGCAAACATACGCGAGTGCACTTGAGTTTAATCGACATTTATAACGTACTCTGTATACAAACATATATTCGATACATGAATTTAGGCGCCGGCGCACTTTATTTTATCAATTTTCATCGAGTATACTTGTAGAATAAAAGTATATAGATTACCAGATATTGAATATAAATTTTTGTTTTTATACTTTGAATATTCTATACGGTAGCTTGCAATTAAAAAAAGTTTAATTGAAAAAAAAAGGGAAAAAATTTATTCGAATAGTTTTAAGCGAATCTGGATGTTCACTTGTGCACTTGTGTAGCGGTGTGCACACAAAAAAATATTTAGGGTTATTATCGCGCAACGATAATATTCTGAATTCCATACACGCTTGGAGCTTTTTCATCCACATCTACACCGAGAGCGGCTAGGCGTGCACCAAGAGATAAGCTTCTCTTATTTTAATCTGGATTCTCGGTAAATTCCCGAGCTCATGAGCTATTTCAAATTTCCATTCACAACTTACACCATAACTCTCAGTCATTTTTTGCCTCGTGTTATTATTATTGAAAAAATATTATCTCGGGTAAAAGACTAAAAGTAGGGCATGATAGAGATACCTAGATTAAAATTAATAATTCTCTTTTTACATAAATCGTTGGATTAAATTTGTCCGATAAAAAGAATTGCTTTTTTTGGGGAAAAAGTAGGATATACTATTTTTATGATTTATATAATTTTTGATCCTCTGAAAATATAATTAATTGAAGGTAGATTTATTAATTTGAGCTCAGAGTATTAGTTTAAATATTTGAAACTACCTTAGAGTAAAATTTATAAATTTAAGGAAAATTTATAGATTTAATAATGAAAATTGTAACTTATTGAGCTGCACTAGGAATTTTTATACAATTAGTTATGCAGTTGTTCGAGGATACTTACATAAAAATAATTATTTTTCATATTGCTGATTTTATAAGCTGGAGAAAAAATATTAATAATTATTTAAAAAGAAAGTACAATAAGGTAAATTGATAATTACATGAACTTTAAAATTAAATTGCCAGAATTTAGTTATCAATGCTTTTGAATTTGTTTGGGAAAATCTCGTTGAATTTTTGTTTTAATGAAAATGAAAAAATTTTTCAAACACCCACAACTTTGGAACTAATGCACCGATTTGCCCCGTTTTCAAACTTGACCGAGATTTTCGTTCATAGAATAAGTGTATTGAGTTTCATCGAGTTCCGTCAAAAATTGCGGCCGCAATCGTGCTTACAAGCCCGGTTCTATCACATATATATAAACTTTTTAGCTGACGCTATTTTTCGGTATAACTCAACAAAATAAAACATATAGCAAAATTTTATGTAAATTCCAACATGAGTACCTCTGCAACAGATTTATAAAGAAATCTACCCTAGACTAATCAACGAATTTTCTTAAAATTCAATGTATAAGCTCTAAATATTATTATTTATCATACAGAAGGCTTGATTTATTAATTCTATTGAATAAACAATTTTGAATATTCCAAATAAATGGTATTATTACTCAAGCGCTGTCTAATATCCAAGAAAATCTGATGAATTTTATAAATATTTAATATATAAAAATATAATTAAGCTGGTTAAATATGAGATATCAGACATAATTATTTAAATCATAATAATATTACAAAGTTTACTGTACTTAATAAAAATCTAACATTATGCGAGAATTTGAAGGTTGATAAGTTTAATAGTTATTAAAATAATTTTTTTTTCAGTTAAAATAATATTTCAATTAGTATAATTAATCTTAAAAAATAGTTAAAATGAATAAATAATTTAGTGTTGTTACTTTAAAAGATTGTGTTTATATTGTGTAGTTATTTTGATAGAACTTTTGTTTAAGAAGACGATATAGGTTTTATGTAGTTAGTTAGTTTGACCAGCAAATGTAAAGCTAACGCAAGTTACAAGGTATTCTATCAGTTTTTTAAATCAACAAATGTTTTTTGTAATTTTTGCAAGTACCAAAAAATTTATAAAAACACTATCCATTATTTGGGTACTAAATCTTATTTTTGCTATTTTTATACTTCACAAAGTAGGTCCTTTTTACTTTTTTTGATTAAAGCTTAGAGCTTATATATTTTTTCCACTGCAATGTGATTCTCATCCTTTACTTCAAGGGAGTTGCCCTTTATTTTTCTCTTTTAGACTTATACCGGAATAGCTCTTACGCTTTGTACCTTCCTTTTAATTTTTCTATTATCTTCCGTATTAATATTTCTTCTTTTCTTTTAATAACACCCCGGTATTATTATTAACTCTTACGGTCTGCTCTTTAGCAAGTTTAGAGTTTATATGATATATAATCTACAATATATATATAATATTCCAACTCTAGTTAATCTGAATGAAAATTATTACTACAACAGTGAGCTTGGCAGTGACAGTGACAGTTCTGTTGAGATTATTTCAGCGCATCTCACTGGTAAAGAGTTACGAGATTATAAACGTACTCTTGGGGTTATATTTGTAGAGATAAAAAAAAAACAAGTAAGAAATCATTATGCTGATTATGATGAGCTATTATTGTTATGCCGGCTGTATTTAGAGAGTGCGTGCAAACTATGTAGACTGTAGACTGTAGACAGTAGGCTGTAGGCAGAACGTGGGCTGCAGGTTGTTACGGTTGTTACCGTGATAATGCAATTAGGCGATGACAAATTGTTTACTGTTGCAGCAGTAATCTATGCTAGTTGAATTATTTATGTGGATGAGAGGGTAAAAGAACCAAATATTGACCAAGTAGGATAAAAACTTATTATTTTGCAAAAAAAGAAATTGTATTTTGGAAAAAAAAATTTTTCTACCACTTATTTATATGATCAAATAAGTTTTTTATATAAAATTTAGTGTAATTAGAAAGCTCAAGAACTTAATAATTGTCCAGATAAATTTTAAATAAGAAATTATTTTTTAAATTTGAATTTTGGCGGGAGAGTGACGTAGTTCTGGATCCGGTGCGCAACGCCATCTTACAGAGAGTTTAAAAAACTTTCATAAAACCGGGAAGATTTAAATGTTTCATTTAATTTAATGAGTGTTTAAAATTCTTAGATTATCTATACAATTAAGAGAATAAGGAAAATTTTATCTGTGGCGTATTTAGGATAAAATAAGTTTTTTAAATTAAATTTAGTTAATTGGAAAGGTCGAGACCTAAATTAGTGCCTTTTCAATGTTTCATTTCCTTTTCTAAAATAGTTCATTTATTATGATAAGTTTTCGAAGTAGTTATAAATAGATTAGAATTTCGCGATAAACGTCATTATATTTATTTATTTTATTTTGTAGATGTCAATGTGATTATATGTCAAAAATTAATTTATATAATTAAGAGACTAAGAAAAATTTAGTAACGGGTATATCTTTATCGTAAATTGGTTTTGATATTTTTTCAGCGATAGTCATATATGATTTCAATAATTAAAAGAGTATGGAAAATTTTGTGACGAGGATATTATTATTTTAAAAGGAATTTTTATAGTTTAATTTGGTATCATCAGAAAGGTCTTGATAAGAATTAGTGCCTTTTGGTTTTATATATTTTTCAGTGGTCAATTTTTTATGTAAAGTTTTTGGAGGAGTTTTTAATAGTTTGTTGGTTCTATAAATTTGTTCCGTCGCAATTGTCCATTAAATTATTTTTAATTGATCCTGTGATAGCTCTATTATTTTTAAAATTTATTTCAAAAGTACCCAAACTGTGTTATTATTCAAAAAATCATTATACCAGTTTTCTCATAAATAATTTTATCTAAACTGGACAATATTTGGAACCTTTACCCTAAATACGGTAGATTATTTCTTGAAGGTGAAATAATATTGCAATATTTATTCAAGAATAAAGTAAAACGGTGATTATATTATTTGTGTTCAAAATTATGGATCGTTTGGAGAAATTAAATGGAGAATAGCAAACTGTGATTTTAGAGAAATGCAAATGTTGGAATAAAGCTAATTAAAGTTTCCCAGCAACTTACTCAAACGCGTTTATTTATTTATTTTCGTAGTGTAATTATATACGTACTAAAAATAAGTAGATAATTTAATTATAAGCTTTACGTGTTTTTAAATTATAAATTTAATCGGTGATATATAAAAGAAAGTTCTATATATACTAAACTAGTAATAATAAAACTATAATGAAGCCATAATTCATTTAATATTTTATTAAAGACAAATTTGGTAACTGATTATAGAAAAAATAAAAGGTAGAAGAAAAAAAAGGGACTTTACTTGGTAAGAATTTTTCGGCACCCGAAAAAATAATTCAGACAACCCAGACCGAGGTTCGAACCCGGACGATTTAAGTATATGTTAAAGGCTCCTAAATGATAGTTGGTTAAGCTATCCGAGGCACTGTCCGTAACTACTATTCTGAGTCACCTAATTAAAAATGAATTCGGTAGGTCAATTCAAAAACAATGTGCTATTTGTTTTTTTAAATATATATCTTTTTTTAGGATAAGCCAAAAATTTATTTTTAGTTAATTACAAACAATAGAGTGATTTTCTAAAGAAAATAAGTTTTTTTTCGAGAAAATAAATAAAATCAACCCTGATTTAGAAAGATGATTTGAAATGATTACCTTTATGTTAATTGTATACCTTATCAAAAAAATCCATATGAGAAACCAGCTTGGATTTCTAGATGGTGTTTTCGGATAGATTCCCATATGGTTTCCTATATAGGAACCCAGGGTAGGATCCTACATCGATTCCCATATAAATCAGGCGAAAAAAAATTTATTTAAAAAATTGAAAATAATTATGAAGTAATTGCTATTAATTAATTATTAATTGAAATAAATTGTGAAAAAGGGATTTTGTAATTTTATCTAATGAAAAAACTGCTGGCGTCTGATGGACTTGAACCCGGTACCTCATGGTTGACAGTCTTCTACGCTACTCACTGGCTTAAGTCACGTTCTTACAAGGTCTATGTTTATTCCACTTGTATAAATTCACTATAGGAATCCATACTTCCGATGTGGCTTTCCCAAACAGGAATCCATCAACCCACAGGTTTCTATGTGAATTCCTATAGAAATTCATATTTCCTATGTGGATTTTCCATATAGTAATCCATGTATCCACAGGTTCCCGTCTGGATTCCTTTAGGAATCCACACTATCTATGTGGATTCCTATACGAATCCATACTTTCCTATGTGGATTTTCCGACAGGGCACAGTATCTGTTGCGCGCGTAAGCGCGCAACTGAATGTTAGTATCGAATCATATATATTTTCATCATGATATATTTGACCAATTACATTAAGTATAAATTGGTTATATATATATTTCATTTCAAATTTTGAATTAGATTTCTTGATCAAAAAATTGTTAGCAAAAAAAAAACCATTTTTTTCCAAATATCCAGATTTTTTTTTGGACGGTTCAAAAAATTATTCAAAACATCTTTAAAGGTATAGAAAATTGTTCTAGCAAATAAAAAAAACCTCAATTTCAAAATCAGTCAATTTGGCATGAAATGCTTGATATGTACAACACACATAATACCTGTCAAATCTGTGGTAGTCTGTAGCTGAATATGTATTACAAGGTAGAATCCTTGGTTGGTTGGGATGGTGACACTCGAGCCCATCGGTCGTTATCAGAAACAGGAGGAGGAGGAGGAGAAGTAAGAGGGGGAGTGTTACCCCCAGACCACTCTGGCTTTTATATACTAGACTAGATATAATACAAGATACTAGATACTAGATGAATGCATGGATGTGCTAGTGGTAGTGGAAGTACACACGATATTACAGACATCACCCAGTATAGTACCTAGTTTGTGTAGTAGTTTGAGGATACTACCACCAAACCAAGAGGGTGGAGATGTCGTCGTCGTCGTCGTCGTCGATGTCGTTGTATATACTCTTCTACAATGTCGAAAGCAATTGGACGCCATTGCTGAGCTGGGACAACATCCGCTCGCGGTTTTAACGATACCTACCATAACGGCTTTTACTCCGTTGTTCCCTTCTCTTTATTGTTCTCTTTACCTCAAAAATCCATATAAATATTGGTGGTAATAATAATGATAATGATAATTATTAATCTTCACTATTCGCATCTGGTTTGTATCATTTAAAGTGTAAATACTACCAACGATATATTTAGTTTATGGATCAACAGTGATTAGGGCTCCAATGACTTTCCAGTCGACCTCTCATTCCGATTACGTTCTAGCTCCCTCTGGTACGTGGAATAAAAATAAATAGAGGAAAAAAAGGATAGCTAAAAAGAGGAAATATTTTACTGGAAAATACATCCAACATTTTTCCGATAATTCAATAAATTTTTAACGATACGGTTTATGTGTAGCAAAAAAGGATTTTTTAGAGTTTTTTTTTAATTTAAAATATATGATTTTTCTGGACACAGGAAATGATGAGAGAAATACTAGAGCAGTCGAGAAATGTAAAAACTAATGCGAAAAAATTAAATAAGCTTTCAGATGGAGTTTACAGGAATTTAATAAGTTATCGAATTTAGTAATTGCTTAAAGACCCACTAAAACTCACTATTTTATTAAATTTAAATAATTTAAAATTGCTGTCACTTTTAAACTTATTGATCTGGCAAAATAAATAGCTATGTAAATAAAAGGTTATTTAATGAGCTTTCAGATATTATTTACAGCTATTTAATAAGTTATCTTATTCTTAAGCTATAGCGAGGAGAGACACTAAAAGTTTTCATTTTTAATTAATTTTTAAAAATTAATTATTGCTGTTATTAGTAAACTAACCGAGCGATTTAGCTGATCTTCGAAGTTAACCTTGGAAATCCTTCAAAAAATAAGAACGCTACGTTTTATGGAGGTCCGATAAGAATTGTGTGTTATAAAAGAGCCCGGTTATATCGTATCAATAAACTTTTGAGTTAATTGTATTTTCTGAATCTTGACGAGCTGAGTCAGAAAATAGCAAAATTTTTCAAAAGTTAAGGATAATTGGAATAGCTTTCTATGAAATCTACTAAAAATTTCATTGAATGGACCGGAAAATCTTTTTTTAAATATATTGATAGATTATTAGGAGCGTATTTTATGAGCTTTCAGATGGAGCTTACAGGAATTTAATAAGTTATCGAATTTAATAGTAATTGCTTAAAGACCCACTAAAACTCACTATTTTATTAAATTTAAATACTTTTAAATAGCCGTCATTTTTAAACTTATTGATCTAGCAAAATGAATAGCTATGTTAAATAAAAGGTTATATAATAAGCTTTCAGATAAAATTTACAACTATTTAGTAAGTTTTCTTATTCTTAAGCTATAGCAAGGAGAGACACTAAAAGTTGTCATTTTTAGCAACCTTGCAGTCACTATGTGACTGCCGTGACGTGTGTAATATAAATAAATAAAATTTTGCTTTATTAAATAATGATTCTTGTTAAATTGCACTGTACTTTCTTAAATATTGATGTTTTTGAAGATATAAGCTCATACCGATGTTATATTCATCAAGACCTTTCATTTGAGTACCCACATGCATTTTTGATATATTTTTCATATATTCATATATATAATCTATATATTTTCAAAATATAAACTCATCCTGATGTTACGCTCATCAAGAGCTTTCATTTGAGTACCAACATGAATTTTTTAATATATATAAATATATGAAAAATTGATGTGGGTACTCAAATGAAAGGTCTTGATGAGTGTAACATCAGGATGAGCTTATATCTTAAAAAATGTCAATATTTCACAAGATACAAGGTAATTTCTTAATTATTACCAAAATTTTCCAAAAATAAGGACAAATGCACCAGTTAAATTTCCATAAAATCTCCCAAAAGTATGCAAAATACATAAGTAGTAAACAGCAAATATTACCCGTCGTTCAATCGGATCGAAATCTCCTTCGGACACGCATTCCGTCATCACGCAGAGTACCGAGTGGTACCGGTGTCTGACTCGAGCCTCAATTTACTACTATACAGTCCTCACCCTCTCCACCCTCTCTTTATGTATATTTTATTATCTTGTTCTATTTTATCAAACTTTTAATCCATTTATTCCATCGTAAACTTATTAAATTGATTTATTCCGTCATTTACTTTAAAATAAATTATTTTTAAAAAAAGTTCAGCGTTTCACATTAATCTGAAATTCTTTCTAGTCCACTTGATTCACCCTTTTTATTTTTTCCCTTTATTCTCTATTGAAAATAAAAAAAAAAATTTACTTTCAGTTACGAATTATGTTGGTAAAAATTTATCGGTTCAATTTCCGCGATATTTAAAATCTCGTCAACAGCTATTTCATCGGGAATATAAATAAAAATTATTATTATTACTTTACTTACTCTATGAATAATAAAATATGTAAAAAATATCCTCTAGGTGAATTTAATTAAACTTTTAATTCAACTAGTCACGTATATCCATCTAAACTGTGAATAAATTAACGATTTAGTTGATCAAAGTTAAAAAAAAAAAAAAACGTTCTATTCTATTCAAGTACAATTAATAATTAATATAATTATATATTTTAAATGTTTAATTTTTTTATTCGGTGATATTGCTTCTCAATTCAAGTTAAAACAGGTTTCATCGTACTGTGAAGCACTTCCAGTGCGAAGTAAGTAAAAAAATATAAAAAATTATTAAATAATAAGAATCCTACTCGTCTCTTTTTACCCGAGGGTGGTTTAAGTTACGTATTTGTACATATAACAAAACTTTATACGTAAAGTTTCGCTTCCTGTTTTTTATATTTTTCAATCAGTGCATAGGAATAAAAAAGCGTTTGTAAAATTTATAAATTTAAGGAAAATTGTAATTTATTTGCAATTTTGCTTTATTAAATAATGATTTTTGTTAAATTACACTGTACTTTCTTAACTATTGACATTCTTAAAGATATAAACTCATCCTAATGTTACACTCATGAAGAGCTTTCATTTGAGTATCCACATGCATTTTTGATATATTTTTCATATATACATATATATAATATATATAAATATATAAAATATATGAAAAATTGATGTGGGTATTCAAATGAAAGGTCTTGATGAGTGTAATGTCAGGGTGAGCTTATTTCTTTAAAAATGTCAGTACTTCACAAGATACAAGGTAATTTCTTAATTATGTAACTAGAGATAGAGAATTTTCGAATACAGCTTAAATACACATAAATAATAATAAATTGACTATTGGTAAGAATGATATGAAACCTTGAAGAGGCACAAGTTCAAGTCAAGACCTTTGCAATGACACTAAATTTAACTAAAGAAAACCGATTTTATCAATCAACTATCTTTTGGACACAAAATTTTTCTTATTCTCTTAATAATATAGATAACATGCAGGAATTTTTATATAATTAGTTATGGAGTTATTCGAGGATACTTACATAAAAATAATTATTTTTTATATTGCTGATTTTTTTAGCTGGAGATAAAATATTAATAATTATTTAAAAAGAAAGTACAATAAGGTAAATTGATAATTACATGAACTTTAAAATTAAATTGCCAGAATTTAGTTATCAATGCTTTTGAATTTATTTGGGAAAATCTCGTTAAATTTTTATTTTAATGAAAATGAAAAAATTTTTCAAACACCCACAACTTTGGAACTAATGCACCGATTTGCCCCTTTTTCAAACTTGACCGAGATTTTCGTTCATAGAATAAGTGTATTGAGTTTCATCGAGTTCCGTCAAAAATTGCGGCCGTAATCGTGCTTACAAGCCCGGTTCTATCACATGTATATAAACTTTTAAGCTGACGCTATTTTTCGGTATAACTCAACAAAATAAAACATATAGCAAAATTTTATGTAAATTCCAACATGAGTACCTCTGCAACAGATTTATAAAGAAATCTGCCTAAGACTAATCAACGAATTTTCTTAAAATTCAATGTATAAGCTCTAAATATTATTATTTATCATACAGAAGGCTTGATTTATTAATTCTATTGAATAAACAATTTTAAATATTCCAAATAAATGGTATTATTACTCAAGCGCTGTCTAATATCCAAGAAAATCTGATGAATTTTATAAATATTTAATATATAAAAATATATTTAAGCTGGTTAAATATGAGATATCACAAATAATTATTTAAATCATAATAATATTACAATGTTTACTGTGCTTAATAAAAATCTAACATTATGCGAGAATTTGAAGGTTGATAAGTTTAATAGTTATTAAAATAATTTTTTTTTCAGTTAAAATAATATTTCAATTAGTATAATTAATGTTAAAAAATAGTTTAAATGAATAAATAATTTAGTGTACTTACTTTAAAAGATTTTGTTTAAATTGTGTAGTTATTTTGATAGAACTTTTGTTTAAGAAGACGATATAGGTTTTATGTAGTTAGTTAGTTTGACCAGCAAATGTAAAGCTAACGCAAGTTACAAGGTATTCTATCAGTTTTTTAAATCAACAAATGTTTTTTGTAATTTTTGCAAATACCAAAAAATTTCCATTATGTTTAATTAATTATGCTTGATAGCCCGGTTTTATAAAAAAATTTCAACACGAGTACCTCTGCAACAGTTTTATACAAAAAAGTAATTGATAAAAATAGTGTAAAAGATAAAATATTATAGACGAATGGTACTAAAAGTATTAAAAACTAAACAAAATGAATGCACTCGAAAAACCGGCTTTCTGCATCAAGGTAACTTGTCTTCTCTTATTCTTGTTTTGTTTCTCGTCTCTCTCTATTCGCGAAACCGGACGTCCAACTTAACGTGTAAGGACACAAAGGGACGTGGGCTAGAGCTGAGAGAGACGGAATTAAACCACCAAGTAAAGACAACCAAGAGACTGTTTTGCAAGGAAAGGAAACGACAAACTACTTCACTTTGCTTTATACACTGCTGTATAACCAAGTACCAGGGGTTACACGAGTACAACCGAGCCTATAGATTAATAATATACTTTTCTATAGGTACATATAGCCTTGCGTTTTTTTTAACCCGATTTATCTTATAAGTTATTTGTTAAGAATTAGTCTTTTAGTTTCTTCAATCTTATTTGTGTATTTATAAGGATTATAAGTCGGCTTTAAAATTCATTCAGCTTTTTTAAACTTTGCAAAAAAAATAATAAAATAATATTAAAAAATAATTATTATAAATTTGAATTCTTTTCAATAATTTTAATTCTTTTGTTTGCATAGAGCGCTTTTTAATTCTTTTCAATCAGGGCAATTTTAAAAAACTCTTAAAAAAATTCCACGTATAATTTTAAAAATTTTCTGCAGGTGAAAATATTTGTTTTAATTTTTTAAAAATTATTTTTCAATAAAAAAAATTATAAAAATTTTGAAATGTCGACATCTAGAATTTTTTGAATTTTTTTTTATTAAAAATTATTACAAAAAAAATTTTCATTTGCAAAAAACTTTGAAATTTATCAGTGCAATTTTATTAAATATTATTTTGTTCTAATTTAATTATTTAAAAAAAAATCAAAAATTTAAAAACGTCAGCTAACTTTAGTATTATAAAAAAAATAAAAAAATGTAAAGTGACAGCCAATTAAAAAATTAAAAATTAATGACACTGAAGTTAGCAGACGTCTAAAAATTTTTGATTTTTTTTTTTTTTTAAATTACTGTTTTAAAATTACAATTATAATTATAATTATAATTTATATTGTCTATTCAAGCAGAACATTTTATTCTACAGGATGTTTTTAAAATAATTATTTTATTCTATCTTCTTAAGATTTAGATCTTTTTGGAAGAGTTTTAGAGCCTTTTCTCCCAAAGAAGATATCCGGGATTTTATTGCGATTCAGTTTACGAGCTGGAGTATTTCACGATAAATTGTCGATTCCTCTTGCCTATGATCCGACGGTAAATCACTGCACACAAGGTTGACCATTTTAGTTTCTATTCTCAACTTTTCTTCTTTTCTGCCCTCGACTGCTCGTAAATTTTAAAATAAAAGTTAAAGACCTCGGATCTATGTCGTGGAAACATGACGGGCGTGAGATAACATTTAGAAAAATTTCAAATAAATTCTTACGCTTTAATAAATTCCAGTCTGAGTGATGAAGAAATAAAACCTGATGTAATGTTTTTTTTTTTTAGACAGTAAAAATACTTTTTTTTTTTTTTTTTTTAAATGAAATATATAATTTTTAAACTAAAAAACAAAATAGGGTAAATGCACCGATTATTGACCGATTAAGGTTTTTTTTTTCTGTACTAAGCTATAAAAAATCTATTAACCTACTAAAACCAATTTATATTGGATTTTATTAAAGTTAAATACTTATTTAATAATAATTAATAACTATTTATAATACAAATTAACAAAATTATATTAATTTTGTTATTTGAATCTTGAAATACTGAAATCATCAATTATTGACCGAAGAAACCCAATTAATGACCGACCGTTCTCCAATTAATTGACCGCTGAAATAATTATAAGTGATTTTGTAAACTACATGTATGTAATTAAATTTATGAAGTACTTTTCAAGTATTTACGACATCTTTAACAAAACTAAACATGCAATATAATTTTAAATCGTACTTTTTTATAAAATAATATAAATTATAGCAATAATTAACATAAAGTCACATTTTTTTAGGTCACAAATAATCACAAATTCATTTTGATGACGATAATTCTTCTGATTCATTCTTCACTGAAATTTTTTTATTCTTCTCCTTCTTTTTTTCAATTAAAGCTTTTTTTCTAGCTTGTAACTCTTTTTTATTTTTTTAATTGCTTTATCAATTTTTTCTTCTAATAATTCGTTTTTTGATATAACCGTTCACTAAAAAAAATTAAAACAAAATAAAATTTAATAGTTAAAAAAGATTTTAAGTATTATTTTAATTGTAAATATACATTTTTTATAATGATTATTTTTATATTTACAAAATATTTAATGACTAAAGTACTTTAAACACTTGACAGATATAATTTTGTAGTTAAGAAGTTAGTATTATAAATATACGGTGATTAATTGGATTGTGATAAATTCAGAGGGTCTAATAAATGACCGAATGAATTTTTTTACTGGGTAAAGGGCTTCTGACGGATCCAATAGTTGACCGGTTTTAAAATAATATTAAAACTTATAATTTAGCTTTATTTTTTCAAAAAAGTTGGAATCTGATCTTTCATTAACATAATAAAACTAAAATATTTGATATTGTGCCGATAAATATCACTAAATTAATTATGAAATGCACTCACTCTCCAATTGTACGGTAGTTATTTTTGACCGCTTTATGGCTGGTTGCGTTGTAAACAAACTTCAAAGTATTTTTTAAAGCTATAATCACTGCGCAATTAATTGCGATGATTAAATGCCATATTTTTTTATTTTAATACTTTAAGAAAAAAAAACCTTTGTAAAATATTAATTAATTAACTTTTTTATACATCGGTCAACTAATTGGTGACCAGTCAACAACTGGTGCATTTACCCTAATTGATATTTTTATGATAAAAAATTTCTAAAAATTTTGAAATGTCAGCTAACTTCATTTTCAAAAAAAATATCCAAGTGACTGTTAACCTTAACATAATTATTAAAAAAAAAATAAACAAATGCTAAAATGACAGCTGACTTAAACCACAAAAAAAAAAAATGAGAATCCCTGCAAGGACCAATAGCAAACCACCAAAGGGTACGGATTAATACAGCTGAGCGGCGTTAGCGTCGCTGGAGTCACTTGCAAGTTATCCTTGTCTATCTTACAACTCCCTAGCAAAGTATATCCTCCACAAAACAATAATAATAATAATAATAATAATAATAATAACAACAATAAGTACTCACAATACTGACTAGTGTCTAGGCTGAGCAGCAGTTTGACGGTCCATCTCCTGGTGTTCTGAGCTTCCCCCACTCCTTCCGTAAACTATACACAAATATATATTATATATTTATTACTTATCTCAGTGCTTTAGTGCTTACCAGTAATCCAACCAGCGAACAATTAGTTTAACAGACAGCTGTCATTTTTTTTTTTTACTCTAAATTAATCACAGTTAACAATTAATTTTTATTTATTTATTAAAAAATAAATAATTAATTAAATAAAAAAAACTTAGCTGTTTTTAAAATGAAGTCCTTTGTTTTAACGCTCGCGGGAAAAAAGAAGGAAGCCGAAGGATCGCATGCGCGTCGGCTGTCGGTTTAGTTTGTCGGCTGGTCACCCCACCTCCTGGTATGGTGCCTGCTGCTGCTACTGCTGCTGGAAGAATATAATAATCAGTGTGCATCAGCAGTGTGTTGGCCCACCGGCCACTGAAACAGTCTTATAAGATACTCGTTAATATTTATTACCTTTTTATTTATTGTTACTTGGGATTTTAATTGTGAGAATTGTGGAAATTATTGACTGATTTATTGACAGGTAACCTTGAACCCACATGACCCCTCTGAGGATACTTGGTGGTTTCTGTTGATACTTTTAATAATTATTTTTTTATTTATTATTAATTAAATAGTGTGTTTTGTGTACCTGGGTATTATTGTCAGTTTGGGAATTATGTTTCCGTATACGACGTTTCCGACTGTGGGGTAAGCTTTTATTTGCGTTTTTTTTCATTTAATATATAATAATAATAATAATAAAGTTAGCCGACAATTTTAATTTATTTTTTGGAGTAAATAGTTCTTAAAAATTGCACATAGTTTTTTTGTAAATAAAAATTTTTTTTAATTTTATTTATCAAAAAAATTATTTTTAAAAAATTGCATTTTTTATTTTTTTAAATTTCTACATGTCAATTTTTTTTTCTAATTTTTAAAATTATTAAATTTATGATAAATTAATTTTCATTAAAATATTCTTACAATTTTTTTAGGCTTATTTTATTTTTATTTAATTTATAATAATAAAGTTAGCCGACAATTTTAATTTTTTTTTCGAGTAAATATTCATGGAAATTAATTCAGCTTATATTTAATTATTTTAAAAATTTTATTGCAAATTATGGCAAAAAAAATGACTTGTAGAAATTTTTAAAAATAAAAATTGCTATTTAAAAATTATTTTATGGACCAAGTTTTAGTTTTTTTTTTACGAATAAGAATTTTTAATCATTTTTTTAATTAAAAAATATTCTAAAAATTTTTTAAGGCTAACTTAATTTTTATTTTATTTATAATAATAAATTTAGCTAATTTTAATTTTTTTTTTTGGAGTAAATATTATTTTAAAATTGCACTTAGTTTTTTAATAATAAAAATTTTATTAATTAAAAAATATTATAATAATTTTTTTAGGCTATCTTAATTTTTTTCTTTTTGAGAAATTTTTAAAAATATAACATAAATTAAACTGTCATTTAAAAAATTTTTTTTAACAAAAATTTGTTTTAGAAAATTGAATTGTTTATTTTTTTAAATTTCTACGTTAATTTTTTTAAAGGTTTTTTTTTTGCAATAATTTATTTGTTAAAAAAATTCTTAAAATCGTTAAATATCTGCTAAATTAATTTATATTAAAATTCAATTTTTTTTTTAATAATTTTTTGGAACAAATTTGTTAAAAAATTGTCAAAAGGACAGCTAAATTTAATGTCATAATTTTTTTACAAATAAAAATTATTTTTTAATAATTTTGTCAATTAAAAAAAATGATCAAAATTTTAAAACATCGGCTAATTTAATTTTAATGATTTTAATTTATTGGAATGGGTTGTTTTTGTTAGTTAATAGCACGCTTTACTTACCATCTCGATGTTGTAAATTTACTTCATCAAATTAGCCGATCAACAATTTTTAATTTTTTTTTTTTATTAATTAAATTACTAAAAACACAAATTAATTAAATAACAAAAAAATATTTTTAAAAAATTGCATCAACAATTTTTAAAATTTTCTTAATTTTTTTAATGAAATTTAGTAAAATATTAAGATGTCAGCTAATTTAATTTTTATATTAATTTAGCAGATATTTATTAATGTTTTAACAAATAAATGATGGCAAAAAAAAAAGTTGACTTAGAAATTTTAAAAAATTATAAATGCAATTTTTTAAAAATACATTTTTTTTTTTTTAATTAAAAAATGATCAAGACTGCTCATAGTAGGAAATTTGGTGGGCATGGCAACGAAACAATTGTATATTATGTTGATTGGAGGTGCTCGGAATTTTTTTCACGTGTGGGGTTTAAGGAGCAACAGCTACTTATTCTAAAAAATAAATGATATTTTTAAAACAATTTCCTGTTTACAATTTTATGGTAATTTATGCGAGTTTTTTCGTTGCTTAGTAACTCCTTTAATTTACGGATTTAAAAATGTTTTTTTTTTTTTAGAAAATTTAAATTTGAAACTGACAATTTTTTAATTTTTTTGAAAAATTAAATTAGTCAAAAAAACTATACTTAAAAAATTGCTTTTATTATTTTTTTACAGCTAAAATTTTTAAAATAAATTTTTATTGTTATTTATTTGCTAAAAAAAAAATTTTAATTAATTATTTAAGTATTAATTTTTTTATTAAAAATAAAATTACACTTGTAAAAAATTTATTATTAATAAAATAAATAATTGTAATTTTTTAAAAACATTTTTAAAATTATAATTTAATTAATAAAAAAAAAAGAAAAATTTTTCAAACAATTATTAATAATATTTTGATGTTATAAAAGCTTAAAAAAATATCAGATTAATTATTTGAACTAGTAAAAAATAAAAATTTCAATTAAAATAAAACTTTTTTAAATAAATTTTGAACCAAGCTTATTTTTATAAATTTTTTAAACTAAAAAAAATTAAGGCCAATTTTTAAATCAATAATAAAAATTAAAAAAAGGCCATTCGGCTGCCGAAATGGAAGTAGATTTCTCAAATAAAGAAAATTTATTTTTAATAAAATAATATTAATACTAATAATGTATAACTTAATTCATTGATTACAAACAATAAATTTAAAACTATTTAGAACTAATTTTGTTCAAAAAATTATCTTGTAAAAAAGTTTCTCAAATATTTATCAATTAATTTTGAAGATTAAAATTTTTTTAACTGAACAAAAAAAATTTCTACATTTAGGGCCAATTTTTAAATCAATAATAAAAATTAAATTGTGAATTCAAATTTTGCATTTTTAAATTTAAGACCTTAAATTTCTTCAAAATAATTATCTTGATAAAATTTATTTTTTTTCTGTATATTATTACACTTACAAAGTTATAAAGCAACATATAATGTATGAAGAATAAAAATACAAGATAAAAAGGAGAGAGGTTTGCAAAAAAAAAAAAAAAAAAAACAGGAATGGAAGGGACTCTCAGCAAGACTCGTTAGGTTAGGTTAAGTTTTACTGTTCAACCCGATAAAAATTATAAAATATTTATCATACCGGTATAAAGACAACAAACAAAACCTCGCTTTGTTTTACCTTTTTATTCAATACTGTCGATTAGAAGTTTAATTATAATTGTTTAAGTTCTACTTATTACTTATTGTCTTGCAAAAAAAATGCTGACTCGTGACACGCACTTATTGTTTGAATGAGCTAATTTTTTATTATTATTTTCGTCATAGTGAATAAAATTAACAAAATAATATTAAATTTTCCTCTCACTCTTGGGAGTGCGTATGACTACGAGTTGTTTGACTAGATCGGGAGTCATTCACCTCAGACGGTCTTTGTAATTAGTTTCAATAACAATATAAGGTATTAACCCTGTTTTGTATTCAAATATGGTAAGAACTTATTTTTTTATTACTTATTCAAAAATTTAATTCGTTTTATCGATAATATGTGGTTACATTTTGAATACATTGAAAATTTTTGAGTTCTTTAAAACAGTTTTGTCTTTTTTTAAACAGTAATCATTTCTCATGCAATAATTTCTCATAATTAAAAAACATCTTTACTAAAATTTCTCCTAAAATAAAAATATATCTAATTTAGTATCTTGGGGTAAAACCCCAATGCACGTAATCATTCAGCGCCCTTTTAACAAGATTTGAATGTGCGTTTACTCAAAAATATGCCAACACACACGCGCGTTATTATGTAGCGCCCTTTCAACAAGATTTGACTGTGTGTCTACTAGAAAATATAACATATGATTTTTTATGTTAATTTTTGCATGAGAAATATTTGTCGAGATAAATTATTACAGATTACAGTGTTGGAATAAACACATTACCGATGATCCATTACTTTAGGATCAATTTTGGGAAAAAATTAATTATGATGTTGATAAATATTTAACTGATAATTTATTGCTGATAAATTATAACCTAAGAAATTTTGACTTGATAAATAAGCGACCGTTACCCTTGAAAACTATTAAGACAGTTTTACTATTTGGCGGTAGTTTTTTACAAACAATTTTTAAATTTTCATCAACAAATTTTAATGGAAGTCACCATATAATAGATAAATATCTTTGTTGTTTTTATTAAAAGAGTAGTGATAGATCAGGAATTGCTCATGCACTGTCCGACAACTCTAACAATCCTGACACAGACTATTTAGTTCCGTGTATGAATCATCGTCATCAATAATAAAATTAATTTGAAAACTATCCAGAGCTTCAACTAAATCAATTTGTTTTATTATTTATAGACTCAACTATTGAAACTGTGCTATTCTGGCGCATCGAATCCGGTCGCCATAACTAAAAATTTGGTGGCCAGCATGTCTGATGATCTAATCAGCACAGAAAAATAACCTATACTTGTAATTAATAAAGACTTTCTCCCGAAAGACACTCAACTTTATTATCCGACACATCCACTCTACATCTTGTCAGCAGACACGACTGAACAACTAGAGAACCTTCTGATTTTGCTGAAATCATCACCGTTTTGGAATATGAAGTCAACATTTTTCGTTATCGGCAAGGCTAACAAATTTTGTCGAGACAGTGCTGTGATATTGGAAGAAATGTGGAAATTTGAACTACTGTCATCCTTCGTGGTGTGTTCCAAAACCAACAATCAAACTATGCTCTACACTTATAATCCTTATACAAATCGAGCAACGGATTCGTGGGTTGCGGTTAGAAACAAAGAAAATTCTAAGCGACGATGGACGCTCTATAAGAAAGCATTCATAAACGGTAAACTTTTCTTATTTCTTTTGATCGCAACTACTGATTTTATAATTAGTGAAACTTTTTCTCTTTCTTCGCAGATCCAAAAATATGCAAGACCCTCAAATTTGATAAAACTCAATTTATGGATAGGTATCCAGTTAAAATAATCACAGGCATCCATGGACAAATAGGGTCTCTGAGACCTGTATTTCGAAGTTTGAACATGCAAGTAAAGGTTCATCCACATGACGAATGTTGTGGTCATCAGACAAACGCAGGTTTTCTGATACTTGGTGACGAAGATATTGCTGCGGGTTTTTATCACATTGATGTATTTAATAAGGATGTAAACATAATACCAGTGCTTTACGAATTTCATTATATAATAATTACTCAAAAAAGATCATTTACTTACTCTTTCCGTGAGGTTATCGCTATGTTAGATTATCGGACACTTTTTGCAATAAAAAGTATTATATCGCTTATCTTTATCGTAATAGTGGTAAACAATAGGTATCACGTAGGGTCGGCATTTCTCGATGTATTCAAACTTTTATTAAGTATGGATATGGACACACCCTTTGTTCGGTTGTCTATGATGTTTCTGTTCTTTACCGCGACCTTTTTTATGTTTGTTTTTGAGCCTGCAATTGAATCTCAACTGTTTGCTCTATTAACACGACCACAATCTTATACCATCGAGAATCTTAAGGATTTGCATGATCATCAGTACCATGTTTATTTTTACAAAGGGATCCGGAAAGATTTTATAAACGAGCGATTGTGGACAACTGTTGAGGATATGAAATATCTTCACCCGTTAGACAAAAACAATCCCGACGATTGTTTAGAACTAGCTAGTAAAAATAATACTGTAGCCTGCGTATATACATCTCATATAATATTGGAAACGGCTCTGAATAAAATTCTACATGTCTCCAGCAAGTTTGTTTTCATAAAAAATAATTTTGTTTGGTCCCGTAAAGACTGGGCTTTAAACGACCGAGTCTACGAAAGAATTTTAAACACCGTTGAATCTGGTTTTAATGATAAATTCGACAGAGATTGGGAACGTAATGTATTAAAAACAATAAAAGCTAAAAATAGAATCAATCAACTAGATGATTACGATGAAATAACCGAAGCCAATCTATACTACGCATATATAGCGTTTATGATATGTCAAATTATTGGAATTTGCACATTTATTGTTGAACGTTTGATTGCACGGTTTAGGCGTTAACACTACACTTTCTGTAGTTTTTGAAAAATATCTTTACTATTAGTACGATCTTTGATTACTACATTAACGTGTCTCAAATAAAGAGAATATTCAGCTAAATCAAAACATTTCTATTTTTTCTCAACTTCTATATCAGCAAACTATTCGTGTTTCAAATAGTATACAGAACTCAAAGTGTGCATTAATGAATATTTCATTACAACGAAAATTTGTAATAGAAAATATTGTAATAACAAGAATTGAATAAAGTTTTATCAAGTTTGTCAAATTTTTCTTTATAACACCAATTATTTCATCCTCAAGATCGGTTGGAAAATAATAAACTCCCAAGACTCTATTTATATTCTCATAAATTATTAAAACTTTGAATGGACATTTATATGGCTGCAGTGAAAGTAATGGAAATATAATAAATAAACTAGCAATAATTTTAAAGAAAGACTAAGTAGAGCGATGTGAAACCTCTCGGAAAATTTTCTCGCGGTTCACAACCAATTGTATTATTTATCTTGAGCGACTTCCGCGTCTTTTTAGTTTTAAACAACAAAAAGACTGAAAAAATAGCAAAAACGAGAGAGATCGTGCTCGTCACGGTTGGTCGATGCACGTGGTACCGCTCTGACAGTTCTCCCACTCACTTGTTCACTTTTCCTCTTTCCTTCTTCCTCTTTACTCTACAAACGATCGCCGATCTTTCACGTTGGGCGCGGTGAGATATTTCGCCATTTTTTCCTTTGTCTTACCTGCAAGAATTTATTAACTTTCTGAAGCTAGGTAGATTTATAAGGAGGTCTGGATATTGTAGGTCTTATAGCAATTTTGGGGTGTAAGCAAGATTGCGGCTAAAGTTCTTTGCCGATCTTTATGAAACTTAGTGGACTTATTCTATGAATCAATACCGAGATACAGTTTGAAGATGAGCTAAATCCGCCGGTTAGTTTACGAGTTGTGGCTATTTTAAACATTTGTCATTTTAGAAAAATTTCGTATTTTTACTATTTTATCGAAATTATTTTTCACCCGTTAAAGATACAAATTTATTCAATTTATCTGAAATTTTACATAATTATCTTCAATTAAAGGTATTATTCGTCGACTTTTGATGAATTTTAATTTATTTGGTGACTGAAAATTAAACAAAATTCATCAATAAATCTTTTCCGAGCGTTTATTTTAAATTAACTTTTTTAATAGTATCTTATCCTCAATGCAAACATGCAATAATACTTGCATAGTAATTTAAAAATTATTCCTGATAAATTTTATTTATTCTTCACATCTAATATTGATAATTTTTTTTTTATTTCATACTTAATTTTTTTAAACATATTTTGGACCTTAATCTTAAAATAACTCTCATTTTCAATATTAATCTAAAAACTCTATAATTTTTTTATTAATCGTTACTCAGGCCCTGGAGCGTCGAAAGGGAGTAAATAAAAAATGTGTGTAACATAATGTTGGCCGTGGATTTCAGAAAGCCGAGCCAAGGCCAAGCATTCGTTTACCTTCACAAAATATTTTTTTTTCTCCCCCGCTAGTCCGCTACAAGTAACAATATCACCTTTCTTTATCCTTGTTGATATTGTTTAAATCTCGAAACAAAAATTACTCTCAGAAAGTATATTCCAAGTTATTTTCCGGCCCCCTGTATAGATTACTACTATAAAAATATTCTGCAGCATCGATGGTTAACAATCAAAAAAGTGTCCTGCTGCCAGGTGGCCCGAGCAGCTGCAAATTATTGCAAAGGCTCTCCTGTAACCCCCAAACTTCCGTATTACTTTTTTTTCGGCACGTGTCTTGTATTTTTTTTTTATTCTTTTCGTTAATTATTCTCAATACTTTTTAGATTTCAAAGGCCAGTCATTTTTTGTTTCTTTTTACCGTAAGTGTAAAAGAGTTGAATACCCGAAGATACTTGTGCTTATACATATATTCTGGACAGTCTAGTACTCTAGAAATAGACGAGAACATATATAGCGAGATAATCATCATCTTGCTTTCACTCGAATCACGTACTCGGAATAATTCTTATCTCTACCTATAAATACAATCAAAAATTGTTTAAAATTATTTATCGTAAACTAACTGGCGAATTAAGCTAATTTTTAAACTGGATCTTGGTATTGATTCATAGAATAAGTACACTAAGTTTCATAAAGATCGGCAAAGAATTTTGGGCGCATTCTTGCTTACAGGCAATAAAACATATGCCAAAAATTGCGAAATAAGACTTAGAATATCTAGATCTCTAAATAATTAACCTTTTACTATTGATAAAATAATAAAATATTGTGAGAACTATTGGACCTAGTTTAAAGACACATTACATGTCTGTTGGGCGCAGCCATGGCAAGTAAAACGAGTTAAGTAGACTTTTACTGTACTTTCCCATTGCATAATCTAACGGTATCAACATATCACAATATAAAATGAAATAGTTTATTTTATCCTTATTCGTTCCCTAAAGATACATAACATGGCGGTCTGGTTAGTTTTTGGTGTAGACCAGCTGTTGGGATCATTTAGAGTGCATCAAACACCTGGTGCTAGTTATCTTTGTATCATCGGGTTTCCCACCTTTTGTCCTCTAAAATGATAAAACAGCGTTGCATTAAGATGAGAATCCCTGGAATAGCTCGAACCAACGATTGGATGGAAATAATAAGAGCAGAGGGACCAATTGAATTTCACACCGGAGATAAGAATATTCGATTACCGAGAGACGTCCTTAACAGGTGTCTAGTTTTAGATCGATTATTCTTATTTGTGGAGTAACTATGTTTTCTCTATCTCTTCTGTTTTCTGATTGGTCCGATAAGAGAAGACATTTTCATAAAAGAAAGGATGTAGCTTGATTAAAATATATTATTTTATATTGATATTTAACATTTTTTAACTGAATTTTATAAATTGAACTTTTTGTTTAAGAAGTAAGAATGAAACAAGTTTATCAACTTACTAAAGAGCTTTCTGCCTACATAACCTCCAAAAGCTTTGTAGAGCATATCTAGATTACACACATTCACACTTTTGTTCTTTCTTCTTGTTACTCATACACACAACCATGTAAGAGCTAAACTCCCTCTTGATTACTCTCAGCTTGGATATGTTATTTACAAGGGAGGCAACAAAATATTATTATTAATAATAAATAATTAAACATTTAAATTTGTTCTCTTGCTGGTTAGAGGTGCTAGAGTCTAATGCATGCTCTACACAATTCCTGATGGCCTTTTCAACGTTTACCGCATCTCTTATTGGAAAACAAAATGGCAGACTAGTGAAACAAAATGGCGGACTGAAGGACTGTCTAGTCTTTTCGATTTGAATTTTTGCCGGGCTGTGATACAGTAGAACCTTTTTAAGTCGAATTTAACTTAATTCTAAAGAGGGACTACCTCAATAAATCATCAGCAGTGGCGAAGTGGTATCACTCATTCTTAACAGCGCGGTCCGATCAGAGTTCGAGCCCAGTCTCGGGTAAAAGCATTATTTTTTATTCTCAAGAAAATTAATATTCTCAAACTAATATTACATATCTTAATTCTATTTATTTAATTTAAAAAAATTTTCTGGATTAAGAAATTTTAAAAGACAAAATATTGAGTGAAGTATTAACCTTATTAACGTTATTCGTAAACTGTGAAAAAATAAATTAACAAAATCTGTCGAGAAGTTTCACCGAGAAACTACCTTAAAATTTTTAACGACAAAAACTTTATTTTAATTAATGGTATTGAATAAATAGAATTTAGATATTAATGTTAGCTTGAGAATATTAATTTTCTTACAAATAAAAAATAATGCAACTTTAACCCGACGACTGGGCTCGAACCCTGATCGAACTGCGCTGTTGAGAATAAGTGATACCACAACGCAACTATTCACATCAGATATATTATTTTAGTTATTAATTTATTGAAAATTTTTCTTCTACTACCAAATAGTAAGAGCGTGAATTTTTTGACAAATAAATAACTCTAGAGATAAAAAATTTTGCTTAAATATTTTAATACCAGTAATTTATCTATTGACAAAAAAATAAATTTCGATGTCCAAGATATAATTTATTTAAAAGAATAATAATTCAAAATTAACACCTCTAATTTGGATTTATCTTTTTAGATCGTTAGCTATAATTTATTCAAATTTAAACGCTTGTTCTTACCATCAATATTAACAACCAATGTGTCGGATGTTTTTAAATAAATGATCGATGCTCCGATCCCAATAAATTAAACACAATCGATAGTCCGGCGTGGATGTTTTTTACCAACATCGGGCATCCCTACAATCTTATTAACTCGATCATTTGAAACTAATTACCTCTGTAGCTCCAAGATAAATAAGTTACCGACTCAAAGAAGAATTACCAAATAATTTATTTTATTTTTAAATATTTTCTGGATTAAGAAAATTTCAAAGAACAAAATATTGATTGAACCTTTCAATGTTAATTTAAATCCGATTTTTACAAGCTAAAAGTTGGGATTTAATCGGATTGATAGACTCAAGTGTGCTTAAAATTATTCCTCAAACAAGAAGCTCTTTGTTGGACGAGTGTTATCTTCTTGGTTCGTTAAATCTTCTAGAGTTTCTTATTATTATTATTATTATTTTTTTTCTTTTAATGTTTATTATTCTGATTGGGTACAAAACAATACATTGTTTATTGATTAAGATTGTGAATTTCAATGTATTCTTCAAAAGAATAAACTCTTGAATCTTTAATAAATTTATCCGTGGGATTTCCTTGTGCATCCAGCATCTGCTCGTGACGCATCAAACGATACCGATTATCAAGATCAATCGCCGGCTCTGGGGTGTTGCAGCCAATCAGCTGAAAAAAATAATTTTAGAATTAAAATACGTGAGATAAAATAAAAGTGCTATTTGGCAGACGAGATGGAAGTAAATTTTATATTTATTAGAAAGAAGATAATATATTTTTCTGAATAAAATATTAAATTTAAAGACTGAGAGAAAAAAAAAAAGAAAAAATAATTACATTGTTAAAATATTTCTAAACGTTTTTTTTGTAGTTACTCGAACTATGCATTAGGTTAAGTAACTATTGATAAATAGTTACATGGACTGTATTTAAATAAATATTTTTCTGTTATCGTGTTAAAAAAATAATTAGGTGACTAAAGGTTGTTACGGACTACGAAGATAGCTTAACTGTCCGAGCCGTTGGTGCGCAACCAAAAAATCCGGGTTCGATTCCCGGTCCGGGCTGTAACAATTATTTTTTCTGTTTTCTGAGTTAAAGTTTATAAAGATTACTATTAAGCCCATATTTAACTAAAAATTGTTTAAGTAACTATCTATTGGGGTTCAATATAATTTATTATTTTAGGTATAAGAACTTCAATTAAATAGTGGCGATGCTATTTAACTAGATTTTGCTAGTTCAGAGAACCAGATTTTTCTCTCAGTGTAGCCTAAAAATCAACGATTCCAACGATTAGTTACATTAAATCGTTAGTTTTCATATCACAAGTTTTAAATGATCTGACAATTTTATAATTTTAAAAAATTCATAAAAACTCGCCGGAATTTTTTTTTAAAGTTCGTTGAAAATAATCCTAAAATAGTTGGCGATTTTTAAAAGTAATAAAACTATAAATGCAATTTTTAAAAATTGCATTTATTTTATTTAAAAATCAAGATTCCAACATTTTCCCACATTAAATCGTATTATTTAAAGACCACATTTTTCTCTCAGTCCAGATATAAAAAAGAGTATGTGACGTATTCTTATGCGTAAGTGCCGGATTTGATCGATCCATTCAAGTCCTAGAGCAACCTTATTTTCATTCTTTTTTGGTACTTAACTCTAAACTTACTTTCGTACATTTAAAGCCCAAGAGCGAGAGCTTTTCCAAGTTTTCTGCGCAGCAGAACAAATCGATTCTCGGATCAATATTAATGTGGGGTAATGGCGTTGTTGAAAAAAGCTTTTTCGACTGTTATTATTATTATTATTCAGTATTGAATATAATAAAAACTTCAAAGAGACTTGTTGATGGCCTGAAAATTCTCTTTTTAATTTTATTAAAAAAAAAAAAAACTTCAATATTTTTTTTTTTATAGTTTGACGTCAACGTACAGCTAAAACTGACGCTCCTGACGTTAGGTAACATTCAACCCTCTGTAAGCCGCTTACTAAAATTCCCGTCTCTGCTTTTCACCCCCGCCTCTTTCTCTGCACTGTACTTTTGTACTCTAGCACTATTAAAAGTGCAGAGCACTCTTGCTATTTTTTTTTATGCATTTGTAATTGTTCATTGTTACAAATAGATTGATTAGTTTTTTAAGAATCCACAGAAAAAACCTTGAGAAAGTTTTTCTCTTTAATATTTGATACCTTTTTTTATTAGGTAAAGTACCCAGTACTTGAACACTTATAAAAATGGGACCAGTACTAGAACAGACTTTTCGAATTGTTGTAATACAAAATCCATATATTTATTATGAGTAATATGCGCATGTTATAATTATTCAATGATACAGTAATTGATTTCTGTAAGTTTTTTCAATTATAAATCAAAACAATTATATTTTTGTTAACTTAAAAGTCGAGAATAGCCGATAGATTATTTTTTTCATGAAAAAGATACTAAACCGTAAACCGAACAATCAGTAAAAAAAACGGTATATTATTTTAAGTAAAAAAAATTGTACCACCCAATGAAACAGTCTTTTCTAAATAATACATATTTTTTGCAAAGACATAAACTATAATTTTTATATTAAATTTTAGCGTGTAACTATACCTCGAAATTTTAAAAGCGGTACCCATAACCTGAACAAGCTGGGGCTGGATAATTTTAACAGCACTCTAATCTCTAATAGGTTTATAAACTAGTGATCTGCATTGTAAATTGTATTAATTACTGCAAATTAAATAAGTTTAATAGCTAAAAATTAGTGTAGTTAACAATATACTACTTCTTTGATAGTCTATCTTAACAACGTTGTCAAAATATAAATTATTTTTGTTATTTTGCGCTTCAATTTAAAATTTATTTATATTTCCATGAAAATCACTAATTTTCTAATAATTACATCTTTGTATATTAAAAGTAGGGTCAAATGCATTTTACTTTGAAACCTGTTCAACTACTGGGTACTTTACCTTAATTAGATTTTTATAAAGTCTACTAATAACAACAACAGCTTGATACCTTTCCATCCTTATGTTTAACTTCATCAGTCTTTTCCGGAAGGACCTTGACGGTAAATAAACTCTCAACGACATCTCCGTACGTATAATAAGCCTTTATGGATAAATGATGCTGGCCTACATCTTTTTTAGCGGGCACACCCAGCAGAGTGGTCGTTGCCTCATCGTAAAACAGCCAGTGAGGCAACGGCTTGTTGTTACTGCTCCGTATCTGGAGACATTTATTGTTTATTTTTTATTATTTATTTCTATATTTTAATATCGAGTAGGCGGAATATTTTCCAGGTCATACAGATCGGAAAAATATCCCCGACCCAGCTTCAGCTGGCTGATCGCCAAATCGAGCTCGAGAAACAATGACCACTTACCTCGTAGTGATTTACGCTCCCACCGAAGGCGTGCTTTGGTACTTTGAATCTGAAAACATGCCCAACGGTGGTGGTTACATTAGCCTCTGGAAAGGGGCTCTGGCTGGTGCTCTCGATTATTTTCGAGCCCGTTGAGGGGTGAGATTGTGATTGAGGAGGCTGAGGTTGATGAGGCTCGGATGGCTGGTTAATTAAAGGTGACACTGACGATATAGGCTGAGAATCATCGCTCACGTCGTCAAACACCAGATTAAATACAAATATTTATCATTTTTAAATGAACATATTAAATATTAATAGTATTATTTTTAATATTAATCAATAATATGTTATGATTCTTTAGTTATTTCAATAAAACGCTGAAAATTTTTGGTGTGCCTATTGGCATATATTTTATTAGTTAAACTACTGCTCCCGGAGTGTTAAACTACTAAGGCTTGTCAGAATTGATTGTTCAACTACTACTCCATTGATAGTCTATTTTAAAAACGTTGTCAGAATATAAAAATTCAATTATCTTTGTTATTTTGCTAATCAATTCGAAATTGTTGATATTTTCATGAAAATCACTGATTGGAACTAATAATTACATCTTTATATGTTAAAAGTAGGGTCAAAAAAAATTTTTTTTTTTCGCTTGAGAAAATAATTATAAAGAAAAATATTTTCTTGGCTTAGGTGAACCTTTTTTGTTATTTTATTTATTAGAGTTAACTCTTGAGCTTTGAGGAATAAATATAATATTGAAAGTTTGCTAGTTGTGCAGTATGCAAGATAATACAATAACTCACAGGGCGTCGAGAAACACTTGAAATTGAATTATGTCATTAGAAGCCGCAGGACAAGAAAGACGACACGAGGAAAGCCCGCAAGCGAAAGCTCGGGCACGGAAAAAATTTATAGATGAATAAAAAGAAATAGAAAAATTGAGGGATTGTCTTACTTAAAGTCAAGCTTAAAACTATGACCTCCATATCCAGCCCCGTGGGTCTTCACATTGCTTTTTTTCTGCTGATAGAAAGGTTTCTTTGAGAGTGATGATAATTACGTTAATAAGAAATTTTCTAGGGTACTATTTTTTAATTAAATTAATATTTTTTAGAAGTTAGAGCTGGAATTATGAGTTTTTTATTTTTTAGGAAGTTAACAAGTAGATATAAGGCACAGTACCCAGTAGTTAAACAGGTTTCATAGTTACTACGTATTTGACCCTACTTTTAATAAATAAAGATGTAATTATTAGTTCAAATTAGTGATTTTCATAAAAATATAAACAATTTTGAATTGATTAGCAAAATAACAAAGATAATTGAATTTTTATATTTTGACAACGATTTTAAGATAGTCGATCAAAGGAGTAGTAGTTGAACAATCAATTCTGACAAGCCTTAGTAGTTTAACACTCCGGGAGCAGTAGTTAAACTAATAAAATATATGCCAATAGGCACACCAAAAATTTTCAACGTTTTATTGAAATATCTAAAGAATTATAACATATTATTGATGAATATTAAAAATAATACTATCGATATTTAATATGTTCATTTAAAAATGATAAATATTTGTATTTAATTTTTTAATTACATTTTTGATGAATGACAAAGCAAATTTTCAATTATAAATCAAAAAAACTCTATTCAAAACGTTCAATAATTTTTAACTGCACTAATTTTTAGCTATAAAACTTATTTAATTTGCAGTAATTAATACAAATGACAATGCTGATCACTAGTCTATAAACCTATCAGAGATTAGTGCTGTTAAAATTATCCAGCCCCAGCTTGTTCAGGTTATGGGTACCGCTTTTAAAATTTCGAGGTATAGTTAAACGCTAAAATTTAATATAAAAATTATAGTTTATGTCTTTGCAAAAAATATGTATTATTTAGAAAAGACTGTTTCATTGGGTGGTACAATTTTTTTTACTTAAAATAATATACCGTTTTTTTTACTGATTGTTCGGTTTACGGTTTAGTATCTTTTTCATGAAAAAAATAATCTATCGGCTATTCTCGACTTTTAAGTTAACAAAAATATAATTGTTTTGATTTATAATTGAAAAAACTTACAGAAATCAATTACTGTATCATTGAATAATTATAACATGCGCATATTAATTAAAAAAAACAATATTAATAAACAATAAATAAATTTTGCAAGTGCGGAGCATTAAAGTTAGTTAATGAGTCAGACATTACGTGGAAGTAGTGCCTCCTCAATACAGTATACTCGAGGGCGAATATCCTATCGATTTTAGTAGTACACAAGGGCGAGAGTTTCCTGTTAACTTTGAAGGAGCTTCGGTTCTACGCAGACGGAAAATAGGAGATAGCAAAAAAGATAAAGCAAAAAAAATGAGCGAAATAGAGGGAAAAAAAAGGAAAAGAAAGGGTCGAAGTGAGAGAAAAGATCCCCGTGGCTCAGCATCGTCTGCTGCGAAGCTCGTGGTGAGTATTGATCCGGGGGGGATCATTTTTAAGACAAAGTTCCCGCGAACTGCCACAGATGGCTCCACCTAACAACAGGCACCCCCCGAATTGCATCCCCCTGTTTTCCAGGGCCGTAATTCACTCATTCTATGATTACGTTATTCTATAAATACATTATTATTATTATTATTCAAGGTTCATGCTTTAAATAACTACTTATCCTTAGTTCCTCGAAAAGTTTTTCCCTTGTTTTTTCCATTACCGTTTAATTAAAACTTTAGAACAAGTGTTTCAATTATTATAATTGAACGTTGAATTTTTAGCGAATTTCTGCAGATGCCTAACCCAAATGTAAGCTCCAATAGGGATTAGTAACATGCCATGCTTGCCATATCTGTATCTGAGCCTGGAATTGCGATTATTCGGCGGCTTTGTTGCTAGTCATCAAGCATGCTCGTGCTTGCTCTCGTGCTCCCTTGCTCCCTTTGGATTTAAAGTACTCTGTAATATTTCCATTTTCTATTCATGGGTAGAAAAACCAAATATTGACCAGATTGCAAAAAATAAAAGGAGATTTTATTTTATACTTGGATTTACGCAGAAATATAAGGAATTTTTGTATAATTTTATTTAATTAGTGTTTAAAATTTTTAAATTATCTATACAATTAAGAGAATAAAGAAAATTTTATTTGTGGCGAATTTGGGATAAAATAAGTTTTTTAAATAAAATTTAGTAGAATTGGAAAGCTCAAGAATGTAATAATTGTCTAGATAAGTTTTAAATTAGAAATTATTTTTTAAATTTGAATTTTGGCGGGAGAGTGACGTAGTTCTGGATCCGGTGCGCAACGCCATCTTACAGAGAGTTTAAAAAACTTTCATAAAACCGGGAAGGTTTAAATGTTTAATTTAATTTAATAAGTGTTTAAAATTTTTATTTTATTTTAGATTATCTATACAATGAAGAGAATAAGGAAAATTTTATCTGTGGCGTATTTAGGATAAAATAAGTTTTTTAAATTAAATTTAGTTAATTGGAAAGGTCGACACCTGAATTAGTGCCATTTCAATGTTTTATTTCCTTTTCTAAAATAGTTCATTTATTATGATAAGTTTTCAAAGTAGTTATAAATAGATTAGAATTTCGCGATAAACGTCATTATATTTATTTATTTTATTTTGTAGATGTCAATGTGGTTATATGTCAAAAATTAATTTATATAATTAAGAGACTGAGAAAAATTTAGTAACGGGTATATCTTTATCGTAAATTGGTTTTGATATTTTTTCAGCGATAGTCATTTATGATTTAAATAATTAAGAGAGTAAGGAAAATTTTGTGACGAGGATATTATTATTTTAAAAGGAATTTTTATAGTTTAATTTGGTATCATCAGAAAAGTCTTGATAAGAATTAGGGCCTTTTGGTTTTATATATTTTTCAGTAGTCAATTTTTTATGTAAAGTTTTTGGAGGAGTTTTTAATAGTTTGTTGGTTCTATAAATTTGTTCCGTCACATTTGTCCATTAAATTATTTTTAATTAATCCTCTGATAGCTCTATTATTTCTAAAATTTATTTCAAAAGTACCCAAACTAAGTGTGTGATTATTCAAAAAATCATTAAGCCAGTTGTCTTATTTATAATCCTTAATTCTCGGCAGTCACAACACTGCAGGTTGTGAGTTTTTAATTATACTTGAAATAAAAATTTGCAAAGAAATATACGGAATTTTTATGATAAAAAAAAGGTACTGATAAAACTGTGAAAATTATAACTTAACCTTGTCTTTGGTACGTTAATAAATTTATATTCAATAACTTTATAATCAATAAGTATTTGGAAAAATAATAAAATATTAAAGATTAGTTATTGAAAATTAAAGCTACTAAAATGATGTTAATAATTAAAATAATAGGTCAGGTGAATAATATATCTTTTTAAATAATCTAATGTACCTAATATTAGTGAGCTTTTTGGGCATTCATTTAAATATCATTCAATCGTACTGTTATTAAATATATTTTCCCAAAGTTATAAACTACTATTTATTTAATCAGATTAATATAATATTTAATAAATGATTTGTTTAATTACTAAAAAACTTATATAGATTTAAAGATTTAAAAAAACAAACGTACTATTGTAGATTTAAAATAAAAGTTAAGGAAAATTTTGTGACGATGATATTATTATTTTAAAAGGAATTTTTATAGTTTAATTTGGTATCATCAGAAAGGTCTTGATAAGAATTAGTGCCTTTTGGTTTTATATATTTTTCAGTAGTCAATTTTTTATGTAAAGTTTTTGTAGGAGTTTTAAATAGTTATGTTTTGTAATATTACTATACCCGATTGTAATTTTAAATAAATGTTTTGCCTATTAGCTTCCAATTAATTTCTTTTAAAATTACAATTGAAATTTTTAATGGTCAATATTTGGAAGCTTTACCCTAAATTCCGTGGATTAGTACTTAAAAAATACGCCGAATTTAATTGATATTGGATAATCCAGTCTGATGGCCTGATGGATTGCCTGAGAGGAATAATAGAGAATGGAACAAGAAAAATAATATGTAAATTGAAGAAAGGTTGCTGACTCGTAGTCTCAGTTGTATATTCAGTGTCTGTATTAGTGAGCTAGTGGTAGGTAGATAATATTGAGCAAGAAGAACGAGAACAAGAGGTTGAATGTTGAATACATTTAACCGAGTAGAGGTAGAAGCTTCTATAGTCATACAATTACACAGAATGCTAGAAAGGGATGAAACTGTTTTAAGTGGTATGGGATCAGACACTTCCTCCCCTTCTGGTTCTACGTCAGGTGGTTCTCAAACTTATTTCACAGCAAACTTTATTCGAACTGTTTGACGTTTACTGTTTACTGAATTTCCGTAATTGAGTCAGGCTCTGCTTTTATTTTTTCCTTTTTTTTTTTAATAGTATTAAACTTACTTTTTTTTTATAATTATTAAGATCGTGTTAGTAATTAGTTACGGCGGTTAGTGACCGTAGCTTGCTTTTAAACGTGTGACATAATATCGTGTTAGCTTATCATAACAATTAATCGTTGGTTGGCGATTTTAAGGGTAGTTATACAAATGTGTACAAACCTTGTTGACATTTTTATCTTGCTCTTTTTATTCGGGTTAATTTATTTATTAGTAGATTTAATAGAAAGCTATAAGTGACCTCGTGTCTTGTGAAATATTGACATTTTTAAAGATATAAGCTCATCCTGATGTTATACTCATTGAGACCTTTCATTTAAGTACCCACATGCATTTTTGATATATTTTTCATATATACATATATATAATATATATAAATATATAAAATATATGAAAAATTGATGTGGGTATTCAAATAAAAGGTCTTGATGAGTCTAACATCGGAATGAGCTTATTTATATAAAATATATATTATATATAGGTATATATGAAAAATATATAAAAATTAAATATGTTATTAAATTTAGAAAAAAGAATTATTTAGAAAAAATTACATTTTTTTCATTTTTAAAAATTTTTTTTTGCCATTATTTTTTTGTTATAAATTTTTTTAAATTATTAAATATATGCTAAATTAATTTTCATTAATTAAGAAATGACCTTGTATCTCGTGAACTATTGACATTTTTAAAAAAATAAGCTCATCCCGACATTACACCCATCGAGACCTTTCATTTGAGTACCCACATTAATTTTTCATATATTTTATATATTTATATATATTATATATATATGTATATATGAAAAATATATCAAAAAAGGCATGTGGGTATTCAAATAGAAGCTCTTGATGAGTGTAACATCGGGATGAGCTTATATCTCTAGAAGCGTCAATATTTAAGGAAGTACAGTACAATTTAACAAAATTCATTATTTAATAGAGCGAAATTTTATTTATTTATAGTTCACAAGTCACGGGCAGTCACATAGTGACTGCAAGGTTGCTAGTTAAAAATGAAAACTTTTAGCGTCTCTCCTTGCTATAGCTTAAGAATAAGATAACTTACTAAATAGCTGTAAATTTTATCTGAAAGCTCACTAAATAACCTTTTATTTACATAGCTATTTATTTCGCTAGATCAATAAGTTTAAAAATGACAGCTATTTAAAAGTATTTAAATTTAATAAAATAGTGAGTTTTAGTGGGTCTTGAAGCAATTACTATTAAATTCGATAACTTATTAAATTCCTGTAAGCTCCATCTGGAAGCTCATAAAATACGCTCCTAATAATCTATCAATATATTTAAAAAAAGATTTTCCGGTCCATTCAATGAAATTTTTAGTAGATTTCATAGAAAGCTATTACAATTGTCCTTAACTTTTGAAAAATTTTGCTATTTTCTGACTCAGCTCGTCAAGGTTCAGAAAATACAATTAACTCAAAAGTTTATTGATACGATATAACCGGGCTCTACTATAACTCACACAATTCTTATCGGACCTCCATAAAACGTAGCGTACTTATTTTTTGAAGGATTTCCAAGGTTAACTTCGAAGATCAGCTGAATCGCTCGGTTAGTTTACTAATTACAGCAATAATTAATTTTTAAAAATTAATTAAAAATGAAAACTTTTAGTGTCTCTCCTCGCTATAGCTTAAGAATAAGATAACTTACTAAATAGCTGTAAATTTTATCTGAAAGCTCACTAAATAACCTTTTATTTACATAGCTATTTATTTTGCTAGATCAAGAAGTTTAAAAATGACAGCTATTTAAAAGTATTTAAATTTAATAAAATAGTGAGTTTTAGTGGGCCTTTAAACAATTGCTATTAAATTCGATAACTTATTAAATTCCTGTAAGCTTCATCTGAAAGCTTATGAAGGATGCTCTCATTAATCTATCTATTAAAAAAAAATTAAATATTTTTCAATCAATTTGATGAAACTGAACTTTTAAATTATTTTTTACATTTTATATAATTTAGTTATTTTACTTTTTAAAATTCGTATAACAAAAAAAACATTATGTTCGACAGTAGTTAATTAGAATTTGTAATTTCTGTGATTAAAAGTGTCTATTGGTTGGTAATTTTGGTGTAAATCGTTTAGTAGCTGAATTTTCGTTCCTTAATCCTTAATAAAATCTTTAATAGAGCACGTAGTGTGTAAAAGAGAGTACGTGGTCAGCATTTATTCAGTAGACACGTCGCGATTGTACTATTTTTGTTCTTTTACTACATACACTGAGATTCTTTCATTTTATTTAAGTATTGTTCATTCATTCATACTTTTTTTTTTATTCTTATTGAATCGATTGACACGTAGAATATGTAATGTATCTAAATATATATCGCCCGTGATACTGCAATACTTTGTAATTTTATTTGTTAATACCTTGTAATTTGTAAAAATATAATTTTACAAGAGAAAAAAAAATTAATTAAGGAATTTTGTTAGAATTCAAGGAAAATAATACATTTAATAAGGAAAATTGTAACTTATTGAGCTGCACTAAGAATTTTTATACAATTAGTTATGCAGCTATTCGAGGATACTTACATAAAAATAATTATTTTTCATATTGCTGATTTTATAAGCTGGAGAAAAAATATTAATAATTATTTAAAAAGAAAGTACAATAAGGTAAATTGATAATTACATGAACTTTAAAATTAAATTGTCAGAATTTAGTTATCAATGCTTTTGAATTTGTTTGGGAAAATCTCGTTGAATTTTTGTTTTAATGAAAATGAAAAAATTTTTCAAACACCCACAACTTTGGAACTAATGCACCGATTTGCCCCGTTTTCAAACTTGACCGAGATTTTCGTTCATAGAATAAGTGTATTGAGTTTCATCGAGTTCCGTCCAAAATTGCGGCCGCAATCGTACTTACAAGCCTGGTTCTATCACATATATATAAACTTTTTAGCTGACGCTATTTTTCGGTATAACTCAACAAAATAAAACATATAGCAAAATTTTATGTAAATTCCAACATGAGTACCTCTGCAACAGATTTATAAAGAAATCTACCCAAGACTAATCAACGAATTTTCTTAAAATTCAATGTATAAGCTCTAAATATTATTATTTATCATACAGAAGGCTTGATTTATTAATTCTATTGAATAAACAATTTTAAATATTCCAAATAAATGGTATTATTACTCAAGCGCTGTCTAATATCCAAGAAAATCTGATGAATTTTATAAATATTTAATATATAAAAATATATTTAATCTGGTTAAATATGAGATATCAGACATAATTATTTAAATCATAATAATATTACAATGTTTACTGTGCTTAATAAAAATCTAACATTATGCGAGAATTTGAAGGTTGATAAGTTTAATAGTTATTAAAATAATTTTTTTTTCAGTTAAAATAATATTTCAATTAGTATAATTAATGTTAAAAAATAGTTTAAATGAATAAATAATTTAGTGTTGTTACTTTAAAAGATTGTGTTTAAATTGTGTAGTTATTTTGATAGAACTTTTGTTTAAGAAGACGATATAGGTTTTATGTAGTTAGTTAGTTTGACCAGCAAATGTAAAGCTAACGCAAGTTACAAGGTATTCTATCAGTTTTTTAAATCAACAAATGTTTTTTGTAATTTTTGCAAGTACCAAAAAATTTATAAAAACAAAATCCATAATTTGGGTACCAAATTATGGATTTTTTATTGCAGTATCCAGTAGAATATTGAATGTGGATTATAATTAAAAGCACCGTAGCAGTATAATATAATAAATAAATAAATTGGATAATTTATAATTGAAAATTGAGTAAATCACTCCGGTTTAATGTTGTTTGATTTGTCTGCAAAGGGAAAAGGCATTAATTTATATAAACCTTGATTTTACAGGCCTCCAACTATCCACGGAGTTAATAATTACCTTTTTATTTCATTAAACCGCGCAGTATTAGTTGTTAATTAATTATTTACAATTACACACTGATTGCCCTCGAAATTAAATAAAAGTTACATAAATATATATATATATATATATATATAT
>CAJNRD030001116.1:1152374-1162912 GCA_905319865.3 Cotesia congregata
ATATATATATATTAAATATATAAATGCGGCATTTTCAAGGATGCAGGACGACCATCATTGGGTGAAATTCAGGAAGAGCTTCAATTCTTTGAAAGTTTCGCGTTTAATTCTCCAGGTAATCCCAAAAAAGCATAAAAATAATAATAAAGAAGAATTTTATGACTATTTTGGCATGACTAATGATTATTATTAAATCAGTAGATTAAATTGAAATCCCTTTAGTTGAATTTATTATTTAAATAAGGTAATGAATAAATAAATATATTTATTGATTTAAAAGAGAATTGTTGGGTATTACAACCTGTAGAGCAATAATTCTATCTATATTTATAAATTTTGTTTATTTATTATGTAGATTATTACCATCAGAGAGAATTTAGTTGATTATTTTATTAGACTGTACTTGATTTATAATCCGGTTGTTTTATTTACAAAAGGAATAAGTTAAAATGTTAGTATGGACGAAATAGGAATTGATAGGAAGCATTAGTAGTCTATTTTAAAGGTATTGATTTTGAAATCCATAATAGGTTCCAAATATTGATCAGTTTAGATAAAATTAACATTGTAAATAATTGGAGTTTAGTTAAAACAAGTGTTCTTTTATAGTTTTAACAAACTATAATTGTAATAATTAATGTTACAGCCGATAGCTCAGAATATTCACCATTACTTACTAAATACTAACCGTGTATGCTCTAAATACTGACTAGTAGTATTATCCTTACAAAACTTATAAATAACTTTTATTTTAAATCTACAATAGTACGTTTGTTTTTTTAAATCTTTAAATCTATATAAGTTTTTTAGTAATTAAACAAATCATTTATTAAATATTATATTAATCTGATTAAATAAATAGTAGTTTATAACTTTGGGAAAAGATATTTAATAACAGTACGATTGAATGATATTTAAATGAATGCCCAAAAAGCTCACTAATATTAGGTACATTAGATTATTTAAAAAGATATATTATTCACCTGACCTATTATTTTAATTATTAACATCATTTTAGTAGCTTTAATTTTTAATAACTAATCTTTAATATTTTATTATTTTTCCAAATACTTATTGATTATAAAGTTATTGAATATAAATTTATTAACGTACCAAAGACAAGGTTAAGTTATAATTTTCACAGTTTTATCAGTACTTTTTTTTTATCATAAAAATTCCGTATATTTCTTTGCAAATTTTTATTTCAAGTATAATTAAAAACTCACAACCTGCAGTGTTGTGACTGCCGAGAATTAAGGATTATAAATAAGACAACTGGCTTAATGATTTTTTGAATAATCACACACTTAGTTTGGGTACTTTTGAAATAAATTTTAAAAATAATAGAGCTATCAGAGGATTAATTAAAAATAATTTAATGGACAAATGTGACGGAACAAATTTATAGAACCAACAAACTATTAAAAACTCCCCCAAAAACTTTACAAAAAAAATTGACTACTGAAAAATATATAAAACCAAAAGGCACTAATTCTTATCAAGACCTTTCTGATGAGACCAAATTAAACTATAAAAATTCCTTTTAAAATAATAATATCCTCGTCGCAAAATTTTCCTTACTCTCTTAATTATTTAAATCATAAATGACTATCGCTGAAAAAATATCAAAACCAATTTACGATAAAGATATACCCGTTACTAAATTTTTCTTAGTCTCTTAATCATATAAATTAATTTTTGACATATAACCACATTGACATCTACAAAATAAAATAAATAAATATAATGACGTTTATCGCGAAATTCTAATCTATTTATAACTACTTCGAAAACTTATCATAATAAATGAACTATTTTAGAAAAGGAAATGAAACATTGAAAAAGCACTAATTCAGGTGTCGACCTTTCCAATTAACTAAATTTAATTTAAAAAACTTATTTTATCCTAAATACGCCACAGATAAAATTTTCCTTATTCTCTTAATTGTATAGATAATCTAAAATAAATTAAAAATTTTAAACACTTATTAAATTAAATTAAACATTTAAACCTTCCCGGTTTTATGAAAGTTTTTTAAACTCTCTGTAAGATGGCGTTGCGCACCGGATCCAGAACTACGTCACTCTCCCGCCAAAATTCAAATTTAAAAAATAATTTCTAATTTAAAACTTATCTAGACAATTATTACATTCTTGAGCTTTCCAATTCTACTAAATTTTATTTAAAAAACTTATTTTATCCCAAATTCGTCACAGATAAAATTTTCCTTATTCTTGTAATTGTATAGATAATCTAAAAATTTTAAACATTAAATTAAATTAAATAAAACCCTTATTTTTTTATACTTCCCGGTCAATATTTGTTTCTTTTACCATACATAATAAAATATTATAAATTAAAGTATTTATGCAGAAATATTTAATAAATATTTTGCTTCAAATAGCAGAAGAACAATAGCACTACTAAAACTTTACGTACTACGGTCATATTATTCACGTCAAAATCACCCTCGAGCAGTCTGCTCTGCATTAATATTCAACATTTCTACTATATACCCAGAAACGTTGAATGTCCGTTTCAAGCTCTATAAATATACATATATGTATAATGTATACATACATATACATACACCTAACCAGCCATTAATTAAATCCCATAATAACATATATTTCTATAATGTCTATGAGATTAGTGATAAGATATAAGATTTTGCAGGTTGTGATTTGGGAAGATACTTCTGAAAATGGCTGACACTCAAGGGAGCTACGTACATCGTTGTTGTTATTATTATTATTGTTATGGAGTCTTTTCAAGCGACAACAATTCAGGCAAGAATTAGTAGCGAGAAACAAAATCAATTAAGTAATTAAAGTTGGCATGACTTTGGTTTTTTTAAAGAAGAATATTATAAAATAAATGTTTTATCAATTTTAGAGTACTGACAGAGAGTTTATTAATAATTAGATAATAAATAATAATTATTATTATTATTGTTATACTAGAACCTGTATATTTATCTAAGAATAGAATTATCTAAGTAGGTATATAGTAGTTTTAATTAATAATAACAATATAAATAGAAAGCTGTTCAATATTGTAACAAATATTTAGGATTTAATCAGACAATTGCTATCTTGTTACCACAAACCGAGAAATTTACAATCGGATTCCATGTTTAGAGAATTCCCGAGTCTATTTGACTATACTTGTTCAGCCCCGAGTATTGATCAGTCAATGCTTTTATACGGAACTCAATTTTGTCATTTTGATTATAAATACCAATTTTATTATTATTAATTACCGGAATTTTGTAGTGACCATTAAATAGCCATATTTAATTCTTAAAAAATTTTTTAATTAGAAATTATTAACATTTTCATTCTTTTAAAAATTTTTTAAGTGTTAATAAAAAATACTAAAATATAGAATTTTAGAGTGTATACGCAGTAAAAAATTTTTCGTCAAATTTAACACAAAAAAAAATTTTTTTTATGGACCAAAAAAAAATGATATATTATATCTCGACATAAAAATTATAAAATGCTATTTTTTTTATTAATTTAAAAAAATATTATTTTAATATAACAGATACTAGTATCCGTACAGTCACTATGTGACTTATGAACTAAAAAAAATTAAAATAATTAATTTTGTTAAATTGAACTGTACTTTCTTAAATATTGACGTTTTTACGTATATAAGCTCGTTTTTATGTTACACTCATCAAGAGCTTTCATTTGATTACCCACATGGCAATTTTTATATATTTTATATATATACATATATATAAAATATATATAAATATATAAAATATATGAAAAATTGATGTGGGTATTCAAATGAAAGGTCTCGATAAGTGTAACATCAAGATGAGCTTATATCATTAAAAATGTCAATATTTCACAAGATACAAGGTCATTTCTTAATTATCTATCTAGATATTTTCAAATGCAACCTAAATATTATTATAAATCGACTATTGATAAAAATTAAACGAAATCTTGAAAAGACACAAATTCAAGACCTTTGCAATAACACTAAATTTCACTAAAAAAAAACCCGATTTCGGCATATGACCATTCTAGAAACAAAATTTTTCTTATTCTCTTAATAATATAGATTATTTGGGTAGTCGGAAAGTTTTGCATGCTTTAAATAAAAAGTAAACCTAAAAATCCCGAACTTGGTTACTTTAAATATAATATTCTTGCATATTAATCAGTAAAAAATTCTTAAGCTTCAAAATTTATTAGCAAACATCCTATATATTAAAATTGAAGTTCTAAAACTACCTTAAAATTTTTTATTATAAAAATTTTATTTAAATTAAATCAAAAATTTTATTTCAATAAAATAAAATTTTTTATCTAAAAATTATATTAAATCCCCCCCAAAAATTTTAACATTTTACACAATGACGAAAAATTAATTATTACTGCCAAAACTTTTTTAATTATCTAAATAAACATATGTTTAACCTCAAATTTGAATAAAGAAAAAAAAACGCGACCTTTCTAAACCTACTTACTCATTAATTTCCTAAATTTTCATTATCTTTATCAATTACAAAGATTCCGCGGCAAATTTCATTTCTACCAGCTTAGCGGGTAAGCTTAAGCCTATCAATAAATCTCCAGGGGTTCGAATCTTCCCCTAAACAATTTTAATTTTTTTTTTTTTTTTTTTTTTTTTTTTTTTTACCTAATTAATATCAAAACGCAAATTAATCAATTAGTTTACCACCTCGGTATATTTTCGTTTACTAAAGGTCGATAAAGTAACCCGCTTTGAATCCGATAAAACAGTAATATCTCCTTTCACCTTGGATCGCTTCTTTATCGACAGCACCTTCTTCTCCGTGATCGATTGAACAAACTCGTGACTTTAAGGGTTGAATAATTCCCAACAAAGAAAAATTTCCCTAATAAAGATTGTAATTAAAGCGAATCTTTGTTGTTATAAATAATTGGCGTGGGCGAGAAGGGGGTTAGGAGGGCATGCTGTTATTCCGGCCATCTGTCTACGAGGGTGGAACCCCCGTAGATTAATTGTAGCCCCTTGTATTGATCGGATTGCCGCGGAATAAAGATAGAGGGAGAGTAAATATTAGAAAATCCGTCGGACTAAAACGAAATAATTCTACTTAATATTAAAAAACAAAGCACGTGTATTGCATGAAAAAAAAATCTATAAAAATACTCTACACATTAAAAATCTAGACAAAAAGTGCGTTAAAAACGAATATCTACACAACTATGTATTAATATAAATTTTTATTTATTTTTCTACTCTACAAGACATGTATATCTAAGACACAAAGTCTGTCACTTAAATATTTACAACAAAATAGTCTATTTTATTTAAATACGTGGCGCCACCTTGGGTCGGTGCCCTGAACAAGCGCTGTTCTTCCACACCCTTGCATCGACAAGCTACTCTTTCTCTCTCGGGGTTACAACCCCTTTTAGAATCCTCCAACAGGAATCAGGAGCCTCGCCCGTTTATCCACCAATCAATTAATCTTTATCTTTATAAATAATACCACTTTTTAAATCCACTAATCGATATCTTCACAATTTTTAAATAATTAATGAGGCACACCCTTCAGATATCGACCATATGAATATCACAATTTTTTTTTTCTTTTTTCATACTCTCACTATAATCCATTTTAATTAACAAGGAATTTGGGGTGGTTCCGAAATTCTAACATACAATATTAATAATTACAGATGAGATTACATTCATACTCTTACAGACTATTCTAATAATAAATTACAATGTAAAAATTAAACCACTTGAAGCACTCCTCTTGGTGTTGGATTGAAGCAGATGATTAGCAATGGATCCAGGACAATGTCCCATCACACCAGTAACTTGTTAAATGCGTACTGCTGTGACAGGACAATATTCCGGACGCCACTGCAGATGTATAGTGAGATTAAAAAAATAATTATCAAGTCTCGTAAACAATTTGAGGATAACTAACCGAGCTTAGGTTGAATTCTACTCCGCGATTGCTAGTCTAACGTTGCTAGTTTGAGCGTCCCGACGGCACTGCGTCGCTCAGTGGCGACGGTACCCCTGCTTACCCTCTGTTCCTCCCACCCTGTTCTTTTGCTAACTCACACATTGAGGTAGCTAAAGCACCAGCTACCGACGTCCTGGCAACGGAAAGGGAGCGCCACTGGTAGTAGGAGCTCCCTCCCCGGGTTGGTACGGAGGGTGAAAAAGGTACGCGACAACCCCCCACTGATAGAAACCCAGACAGAGATGGAAACTGGTGAGCTTGCGGGTGAGGGAGTATTGGAGGGCGAGAAGGGTGTATTGATCCACCAGCTGTGCGCTATCTCACCCTAAAATTTACTATACTACATATTTTACTGTAAAAGCACGACTTGCTTTCTTATTCTTCTTGGTTCTTATTCTCATCGGGTTTGTTTCTTTGATAATTATAGACAAGTTCAAGGAAAAAATTAATCTTGATGATTTAATAGAGGATTTTCTGATTATTTATGGAATTTTGTTGGATTGGATTGATCTGATGGAATTTAACAGATACCTTGCATTTTTTATAGATAATTATTAGTTATTGAAAAATTATTGATCAAAAAGTATATATACTGAGAGAAAAGTGGATAGCTGAATTATAACGGCATTATTAAAATATTTCTAAACGTTTTTTTTGTAGTTACTCGAACTATGCATTAGGTTAAGTAATTATTGATAAATAGTTACATGGACTGTATTTAAATAAATATTTTTCTGTTATCGTGTTAAAAAAAATAATTAGGTGACTAAAGGTTGTTACGGACGACGAAGATAGCTTAACTGTCCGAGCCGTTGGTGCGCAACCAAAAGATACGGGTTCGATTCCCGGTCCGGGCTGTAACAATTATTTTTTCTGTTTTCTGAATTAAAGTTTATAAAGATTACTATTAAGCCCATATTTAACTAAAAATTGTTTAAGTAACTATCTATTGGGGTTCAATATAATTTATTATTTTAGGTATAAGAACTTCAATTAAATAGTGGCGATGCTATTTAACTAGATTTTGCTAGTTCAGAGAACCAGATTTTTCTCTCAGTGTAGCCTAAAAATCAACGATTCCAACGATTAGTTACATTTAAATCGTTAGTTTTCATATCACAAGTTTTAAATGATCTGGCAATTTTATAATTTTAAAAAATTCATTAAAACTCGGTGGAATTTTTTTTTAAAGGTAATTTGTTGAAAATAATCCTAAAATTTAGTTGGTGATTTTTAAAAGTATTAAAAATCTTACCCTTAATAGTCGAGGATTTCTCAAATCAATGAATCCTGGCTTAGAAGATACTTCAAATCGTTGATTAATTTTTTGACTTAACCTGTAATGTTATTTATTAATTATTAATATTATTATTACTGTAATTGTTATACTAATAATATTTTTGAGTACTTACTGAACGTCAATAGTAGTAAGAAACATTCTATGGTAGATTATGTAGGTAACTCCAACGAGGACACCAAATTGTACACCAATTAATGGCCAAACCTGAAAATAAAATACAAAATTAATTAAAATAATTTCCTTTAGGTTAGATTAATGTCGATTTGGATTTCTGAAAGTACTTAGTGCATTTAATTAATAATTAAAAAAAAGAAGTAGTTTTAGTTTGTAAAAAAAGGTAAATTGTATGTTTTAGCGCTGGCATGGAGGCTGCGAACGGTGCGATAGACCACGATTTTCACAATACTCTAGTGCCAATAAACGGCAGCCACTCTGGAAGCTCCGGCAGAAGCACACCCAACAGCGGTGACCCGGCTCCTGGTAAATTATTTGTTGGAGGACTGTCATGGCAGACTAGCAGTGAGAAACTCAGAGAGTACTTTGGGATGTTTGGAACCGTAACAGATGTTTTGATAATGAAGGATCCAGTTACTCAGGTTTGTTTCAGTTATTGAATTAGAATTTTCCCGGGGTTTAAAGGAAATATTCGACGGGTGAGCTTAAGACTTGTTCCGATTAATTCAAGTCGGAATTTTTCAATGGCTTCGCTGAAGTTTTAATTAAATCCATGTTACTAATAAATATCCAAAAGAAAAGAGCTGACAGCATATAAGGGAGCACGTGTTAACGTAAGCCGTGAATTCCTTTATCATTCCGTAGAATTGGTAATTCTTCTTTGAGTCGGTAACTTATTTATCTTGGAGCTACAGAGGTAATTAGTTTCAAATGATCGAGCTGTTAAGATTGTAGGGATGCCCGATGTTGGTAAAAAACATCCACGCCGGACTATCGATTGTGTTTAATTTATTGGGATCGGAGCATCGATCATTTATTTAAAAACATCCGACACATTGGTTGTTAATATTGATGGTAAGAACAAGCGTTTAAATTTGAATAAATTATAGCTAACGATCTAAAAAGATAAATCCAAATTAGAGGTCTTAATTTTGAATTATTATTCTTTTAAATAAATTATATCTTGGACATTGAAATTTGTTTTTTTTGTCAATAGATAAATTACTGGTATTAAAATATTTAAGCAAAATTTTTTATTTCTAGAGTTATTTATTTGTCAAAAAATTCACGCTCTTACTATTTGGTAGTAGAAGAAAAATTTCCATTAAATTAATAACTAAAATAATATATCTGATGTGAATAGTTGCGTTGTGGTATCACTTATTCTCAACAGCGCAGTTCGATCAGGGTTCGAGCCCAGTCGTCGGGTTAAAGTTGCATTATTTTTTATTTGTAAGAAAATTAATATTCTCAAGCTAACATTAATATCTAAATTCTATTTATTCAATACCATTAATTAAAATAAAGTTTTTGTCGGTAAAAATTTTAAGGTAGTTTCTCGGTGAAACTTCTCGACAGATTTTGTTAATTTATTTTTCCACAGTTTACGAATAACGTTAATAAGGTTAATACTTCAATCAATATTTTGTCTTTTAAAATTTCTTAATCCTGAAAATTTTTTTAAATTAAATAAATAGAATTAAGATATGTAATATTAGCTTGAGAATATTAATTTTCTTGAGAATAAAAAATAATGCTTTTACCCGAGACTGGGCTCGAACCCTGATCGGCCCAAGCTGTTAAGAATGAGTGATACCACTTCGCCGCTCTAACTTAACTTAACATACCTTCTTTCGCAATTCCAGCGGAGTCGTGGATTCGGCTTCATAACATTCGCAGAACCTGGAAGCGTGGACAAAGTACTTAAGTGCCCAATCCACACTCTGGACGGTAAGAAAATAGATCCAAAGCACGCGACTCCTAAAAACCGAGCTAAGCAAGCTAACCGAACAAAGAAAATCTTCGTCGGGGGCGTAAGCCAGGACACGAGTAGCGACGAAGTTAAGGCTTACTTCAACCAATTCGGCAAGGTTGAAGAAACCGTGATGCTGATGGACCAGCAAACAAAGCGACATCGCGGATTCGGCTTTGTAACTTTCGAAAACGAGGACGTAGTCGACCGAGTTTGCGAGATCCACTTCCACACAATAAAGAACAAGAAAGTCGAGTGCAAAAAAGCCCAGCCAAAAGAAGCGGTTCAACAAAGCGCCCTCGCGCTGGGCAAAAGAGTAGTTTTGGGCGCGCTGGGTGTCAGGTTAGCGCCTCAGCCGCCCCTACAGGTGGCGACAGCGTCTCAGATCGTCGCCGCACAAGCCCAAGCTCAAGTTCAAGCTGCCGCCGCGGCTGCGGCGGCAGCACAAGTACAAAACGCCGTCGCCGGTTACGGAAAGCTCTTTGCCAGCAGCTACCCGGCGTTGTCCGCTTACCGCTACGCTCCCTACCCAATTCCTGCGGCTGCTGTCGCAGCGCCCCCTCAGGCTCCAGCGCCACCTACTGCCGCTAACACAGCGCCCCAGCAAGCCGCCGCAGCTCCCGGGAACCCCTACCAAGGCTACTCTCTCACTAACGTTGACATGTCCAGCTTCCAGGGCGTCGATTGGGGCTCCATGTACGGAATGGGTATGTACGTCTAAATTCTACTCAACACTAGCAATCTTCGTCTTCGATTCATCTTTAAGTCTTGGACCAACTGCAGCGTCATCTTCTGGATTTATTTCTTCACAAGTCTGATTTTTTTTTTCTTTTTCAATTAACTTATTATTATTTATAGACTTGTCTAAATTATTTTTTCGGTAGATTTATACATATATTTATTTTTTAAATTAATTAATAGCTTCTTGATATATTATTCAAGCGGCAGAAGCAATACTCTTTTATGAAAAGGGAGTGATAAGTTTTTAATAATTATAATAATAATAATAATAATAATAATAATAATAATAATAATAATAATAATAATAATAATAATAATAATAATAATAACGTCAATACGTAAGTTAAATTAAAATAAGATTTTTTTTAAAGAAGACAATATTTATCTTCAATTTTGAGCAATACTTTTATTATTATTATTATTATTTTTATTATTATTATTTTTTATTATTATTATTATCATTATTATTATAATGTATAATATTAAAATTATGAAAAGGGAGTGATAAGTTTTTAATAATTATAATAATAATAATAATAATAATAATAATAATAATAATAATAATAATAATAATAAT
>CAJNRD030001116.1:1165521-1189253 GCA_905319865.3 Cotesia congregata
ATAAAACAAAAAGAAAAAATGTACCCAAAAACGCACGTTCTCAAAAAAAAAATAATTTTTTTTTATTTTTATATATATTAAACCGCGATATCTATTTAGCTCTCTCAGACTCATTTAGAGGACGATCGATCGCGAGGATAGAAAGAGGGAGTATTTTGAGCACCCCTGATCCTGCGCGCGTCGATTTTCTTCAGGACATTCTAAGGATCGAAGACCAACACTCCTATAGATTGTTATTATTATTATCATTATTATTGTTATTATTCGTGCTTCCAACGACCATATCTTCCTAACGATATAAATTTCCGTAATTTGTATTTGAGAACGTGGGTTTATAAATCATATATAGAGACAGAGAAAAAAAAGCAAACAAAAAAAAAGATAAATTAAGGAATTAATTAATAAAACAATAATAATTAGTTTAATGCCTAGTGAAATTGCCAATAAAGTAGTTATAAATTTAGTAGCTAACTCTTCTGTGTATCATATCCCTGTATCATCTTTACATATATCCTTAATACATTTTATGCCTTCTTAAATAATTTTTATAAATTATTTATTATGAATTATCATTCTCGTATTAGTAAAGTATTTTAGATTTAATTATAGTATTTATATTAATATATTTTGATATATATATATATAATTTGTTTTTTTAGAAGCGAGTATTGTTTTCTAACAAATAATTATTAGATTGTGTTTATTTCTGGGTGCTGTTTTGCGAAATTGGCCTGTGTGTTAATTACCAATGCCAAAGTAGAGAGTATTAACCGGTTTGTTATTTTAAGTGTCAATCTATGTCTTTTCGTAGAGCTGGAACAGTAGATCCTCTTTAAAAAGTCGGATTTCCGGGGAAAATTATAATTTTCCCGGGTTTTAAAGGAAATATTCGACGGGTGAGCTTAAGATTTGTTCCGACTAATTCAAGTCGGAATTTTTCAATCGCTTCGCTGAAGTTTTAATTAAATCCATGTTACTAATAAATATCCAAAAGAAAACAGCTGACAGCATATAAGGGAGCACGTGTGTTAACGTAAGCCGTGAATTCCTTTATCATTCCGTAGAATTGGTAATTCTTCTTTGAGTCGGTAACTTATTTATCTTGGAGCTACAGAGGTAATTAGTTTCAAATGATCGAGTTAATAAGATTGTAGGGATGCCCGATGTTGGTAAAAAACATCCACGCCGGACTATCGATTGTGTTTAATTTATTGGGATCGGAGCATCGATCATTTATTTAAAAACATCCGACACATTGGTTGTTAATATTGATGGTAAGAACAAGCGTTTAAATTTGAATAAATTATAGCTAACGATCTAAAAAGATAAATCCAAATTAGAGGTCTTAATTTTGAATTATTATTCTTTTAAATAAATTATATCTTGGACATTGAAATTTGTTTTTTTTGTCAATAGATAAATTACTGGTATTAAAATATTTAAGCAAAATTTTTTATCTCTAGAGTTATTTATTTGTCAAAAAATTCACGCTCTTACTATTTGGTAGTAGAAGAAAAATTTCCATTAAATTAATAACTAAAATAATATATCTGATGTGAATAGTTGCGTTGTGGTATCACTTATTCTCAACAGCGCAGTTCGATCAGGGTTCGAGCCCAGTCGTCGGGTTAAAGTTGCATTATTTTTTATTTGTAAGAAAATTAATATTCTCAAGCTAACATTAATATCTAAATTCTATTTATTCAATACCATTAATTAAAATAAAGTTTTTGTCGTTAAAAATTTTAAGGTAGTTTCTCGGTGAAACTTCTCGACAGATTTTGTTAATTTATTTTTTCACAGCTTACGAATAACGTTAATAAGGTTAATACTTCACTCAATATTTTGTCTTTTAAAATTTCTTAATCCAGAAAATTTTTTTAAATTAAATAAATAGAATTAAGATATGTAATATTAGCTTGAGAATATTAATTTTCTTGAGAATAAAAAATAATGCTTTTACCCGAGACTGGGCTCGAACTCTGATCGGACCGCGCTGTTAAGAATGAGTGATACCACTTCGCCACTGCTGATGATTTATTGAGGTAGTCCCTCTTTAGAATTAAGTTAAATTCGACTTAAAAAGGTTCTACTGTATCACAGCCCGGCAAAAATTCAAATCGAAAAGACTAGACAGTCCTTCAGTCCGCCATTTTGTTTCACTAGTCTGCCATTTTGTTTTCCAATAAGAGATGCGGTAAACGTTGAAAAGGCCATCAGGAATTGTGTAGAGCATGCATTAGACTCTAGCACCTCTAACCAGCAAGAGAACAAATTTAAATGTTTAATTATTTATTATTAATAATAATATTTTGTTGCCTCCCTTGTAAATAACATATCCAAGCTGAGAGTAATCAAGAGGGAGTTTAGCTCTTACATGGTTGTGTGTATGAGTAACAAGAAGAAAGAACAAAAGTGTGAATGTGTGTAATCTAGATATGCTCTACAAAGCTTTTGGAGGTTATGTAGGCAGAAAGCTCTTTAGTAAGTTGATAAACTTGTTTTATTCTTAATGTCTTTGTTGGACACACTACCCGAGTGCCTTAACTTTATTAGTTTATTTCTTTTCGAACAAATCTTTTTTGTTACTTTCATTTAGGATCTTAAAATTCTCCCTGAGGTTCGCCATTTTTTATAAAAGGTAAGATTTTTTTTTTCTTTATTTATTTAGAAATTGTATTACTCTATTAGAAGTAATGTTTTATTTTTGTGTCTTGTTTAATCCTCGACAGTTTAATAAGAAGAAAGAAATTATCCAACGGCTAAAGAAGTTGTAAGAATTTCATCGCGCTGGAAAGAAGAAAGAGCTATGAAGAAATTATATCTAAAGAAAAAAAATAATTAAAATTTGAATTATTTTATCTTAAATATTGTGTGACAAATGCAAAGATCTCAAATAAATTAATCATATGGTTGATGTAGCCTTGAAAAGACAAATTTTTCAAAATTTAGTTCCTAAAATTTCTGTAAGATGGCGCTGCGCGCCGGAAAAGGTAATACGTCACACTCCCGCCAAAATTCAAATTCAAAAAATTTTTTTTTATTTAAAAATTAATATTTAATGCATTTTAGCATTTGTCTCGCAATATTTTACACTGATATTAACAACAACAATATATTATTGATAATAAATAAAGTATTGCACACTATGCATGAATTAAGGAACGTTGCACTACACTAACTAAAATGGTGAACTATAACTGCCTGATTGTAAGCGATAATTGGTATTTTTAAGCATGCAATATTAATAACAATAATAATAATTTGTCTAGACTACGATTTTTGTTAAAAATAGTTCTTCCCATATCATTGTCTATTATTTATCGACAAGAGTGAGAATTATTCGGGTTATAATAATAAATACAGAGACGTGTACGCAAGCCTTTTAAATAATAATAATAATAATAATAATAATTAATAATGTGACTTTTGATGTAACTTTGGACATGGGACCTACACGTATTCTAGTATTAAAGTTTCTAAACAGTTGGGTTATTAAATTTACTACCGGTGTCACCGGGTCTTGTTCTTCCAATATTATATATTAAAAATGAAAAAAAAAAAATTAAAAAATTAAAAGCTTAAAAAAAATACAACTTAAATTATTAAATAACGGGTTTAACGAGTTAGTTGTTTAAGAAGAAATAATCAATATGGTGCGTGTCTAAATTCATCGGATTTGTGTGATCTATGGAACAATAATAATGATATACATATATATAATGGCAATAACGCACCATTTTTTTAAATATTCAATCAACGTTTCAATAAAATGTCAATTAAACTGGAGTATATTAAATAGTTTTTGGCATTTAAGTTTTAGATGAAGAATTTGGTTATTTTTTAATATAATGGTGCGTTTATAATTTTTTTGGGGAATATATGGTATAAAATTTTGCGGAATTGAGTCAAAAAAATTTTAGGTTAAATTTTTAACACTTTAATGTGTAAATTTCACACTTTTATGTGTTAAAATAATTAAAAAATTTTTTTTTGTTAAAAATTTAACATTTTTATGTATAAATTTAACACTTTAAAGTGTAAACTTTACACTTTTTTGTGGATATTTGCATATAATTAATTTTAACACTTTAAAGTGTAAATTCGATAATTATACGAGTAAATTTTACACTTTTTTGTGTAAATTTCTTCAAAAAGTGTTAAATAAATTTACATAAAACGTGTAAAATAAATTTACACTTTAAAGTGTTAAAAAATTTAATATTGTTTCGGCGAAATTTACACAAGTGTAAAATAAATTTACACAAAATTAACACTTTAAAGTGTTGAAAAAATCGACACTTTTTTATCAAAGTTTACACAAAGTGTCAATTAAATTCAACACTTTAACATGTAAATTTGATAATATTACGTTTAAATTCTACACTTTTTTGTGTGTAAATTTTACACTTTTTTGTGTAAATTTATATAAATAGTGTTAAATAAATTTACACAATAACACTTTAAAGTGTTAAAAAATTACAACACTTTTTTATCGAAGTTTACACTTTAAAGTGTAAATTAAATTTAACACTTTAAAGTGTAAACTTTACACTTTTTTGTGGATATTTGCATATAATTAATTTTAACACTTTAAAGTGTAAATTCGATAATTATACGAGTAAATTTTACACTTTTTTGTGTAAATTTATATAAATAGTGTTAAATAAATTTACACAATAACACTTTAAAGTGTTAAAAAATTACAACACTTTTTTATCGAAGTTTACACTTTAAAGTGTAAATTAAATTTAACACTTTAAAGTGTAAACTTTACACTTTTTTGTGGATATTTGCATATAATTAATTTTAACACTTTAAAGTGTAAATTCGATAATTATACGAGTAAATTTTACACTTTTTTGTGTAAATTTATATAAATAGTGTTAAATAAATTTACACAATAACACTTTAAAGTGTTAAAAAATTACAACACTTTTTTATCGAAGTTTACACTTTAAAGTGTAAATTAAATTTAACACTTTAAAGTGTAAACTTTACACTTTTTTGTGGATATTTGCATATAATTAATTTTAACACTTTAAAGTGTAAATTCGATAATTATACGAGTAAATTTTACACTTTTTTGTGTAAATTTCTTCAAAAAGTGTTAAATAAATTTACATAAAACGTGTAAAATAAATTTACACTTTAAAGTGTTAAAAAATTTAATATTGTTTCGGCGAAATTTACACAAGTGTAAAATAAATTTACACAAAATTAACACTTTAAAGTGTTGAAAAAATCGACACTTTTTTATCAAAGTTTACACAAAGTGTCAATTAAATTCAACACTTTAACATGTAAATTTGATGAAAATTTAATATTTACACTTTTTCGCGTAAACTTTACACTTTTTTTTGTGTAAATTTACACAATAAGTGTTAAATATTTAACACAAATTTCTTTGACCCTAAAAATTTTTTACTGTAAAAATTCACTAGATTTTAAAGCAGTCTCTACTACATATAATAATAATAATAATAATAATAATAATAATAATAATAATAATAATAATAATAATAATAATAATAATTTCCAATCACTTTATACTATTTACATATTTGTATATATATTAATGAGCGTTTGTATCTGTTTAAAAATAGGATTATTAAAATATTATTATTTCTAGAAAAAAAATTATTATTATTAAAGAAAATCTAGTCAATGAGCTTGAACATTCCAATCAACGGGTTCTAGAAATAATAAATATTTTATTATCATTATTATGACTGTAAATAGTGTCAATTTAACTATTTTGACAATGATTATTTCAATAAGCTAATAATAATAATAATAATAATATATTTTTTCAATCTTATCAAAATGCTCGTTAAGGCTCCTTTATTTAAAAAGCAATAAAATCTTCCATATCTTCCTTAATTATTTTTTTTCCATGCCTAGGAGCATTTATTTATTTATTTATTTATTTATTTATTTATTTATTTATTTATTTATGTATATAATAATAAGCTTGGTAATAAATTAGTAAAAAAAAAAAAAAAAGGTTTTTAAAACAATAAAATTATACTTAGGCTGTTGTTGACGTCGCAGACGATATCTTCGAGAAGAAACAAGTTTTGTATTGTCAAATAAAAAAAAAATGTTTTTTTATAAACTTTTACGGAAAAGAAAAAAAAAAATAACAAGACTTGTCGATATCTCTGTTATAGACTGTAGTTACATGTTAGTAGCGTTTATAGCTTAGGTAATAAAAAAAAATAATTATAAATGTATTAGCTTATAAATATTAAGGTAGTATTATCACTTTTAGTTTAAATGTGCCATTATTGTATTTGTGAGAAAATAATCCAGTTAACTAGTCATTTTTTTTAATTAATATTGATTTTAAGGAATTTTTTCCGGATTATTTTCTCTTAGTAGTCACGTTATTTATTATTATTATTATTATTATTTATTATTATTGTGTAAAAGGTTGTATTATATGTTGTCTGTATGGAAAGAAGAAATAAAATAACAAATGCTTAAATTTTAGCACACACCAAGCTCGCCTTGCATCACCCACGAGCAACGAATAATTAATTAATATATCATGCACTAATTGATATTTATTGCTGACACGGTTTTTTTTTTAATAATAATGATTTTTTATGACAAAAAAGAAAAGCTTATTTACTGCACAGTGAAAAATTTTATTTTGGAAAAAAAAAATTGTGTTAAATTTTTAACACTTTGATGTGTTAAAAAAATTTAACACTTTTTTATATAAATTTGACACTTAAATATGGGAAAATAATTTTACACTTTTTTGTGTAAATTTAACACTAATACGTTCAATAAGTTTGACACTTTTTTATGTAAATTTGACACTTAAATATAAGAAGTTCAATTTACACTTTCTTGTGTAAACTCAACACTTTTCTATGTAAATTTAACACTTGTTTGTGTAAATTTAACATTCTATGATATTAAATCAATTTTACACTTTTTGTGTAAATTTAATACTTCTATTATGTGAAGTTTACACTTCTCTGAGTAAATTTTATCATTTTTTTGTGTAAATTTAACACTTTGTTTTGGTAAATTTAACACTTGTTTGTGTAAATTTAACACTTGTTTGTGTAAATTCAACATTCTAAGATGTTAAATCAATTTTACACTTTTTTGTGTAAATTTAACACTTTTATTGTATACAGTTTACACTTCTCTGTGTATATTTAACACTTTTTTGTGTGAATTGAACACTATTATAGTGTAAATTTAACATTTAAATATGATAAATTAATGTTACACTTTTTTGTGTAAACTTAACACTTTTATGTGTAAATTCAACACTTATTGAGTAAATTCTACACTTTCTCGTGTAAAGTTAACACTTATTGTGTAAATTCAACACTTTTCTGTGTAAAGTTAACACTTATTGTGTAAATTCAACACTTTTCTGTGTAAATTTAACACTTGAACATGTTAAATTAATCTTACACTTGTTTGTTTTAATTTATCACTTTTTTTTGGTCAATTCAACACTTTTCCGTGTAAATTTAACACTTTTTGTGTAAACTTAACATTCTAAGATGTTAAAACAATTTTACACTTTTTTTTTGTAAACTTTACACTTTTATTGCGTAAAGTTTACATTTATCTGTGTAAATTTATCACTTTTTTGTGTTAATTTAACATTATTATTGTGTAAATTTAACACTTAAATATGATGAATTAATTTTCCAGTTTTTTGTGTAAACTTTACATTTTTCTGTGTAAATTCATTACTTTCCTGTGTAAATTCAACACTTATTGTGTAAACTCAACTCTTAAATATGTTAAATTAATTCTACACTTTTTTTGTGTAAACTTAACACCTTTATGTGTAAATTCAACACTTACTTGTCTTCAATTTTTGTTATTTTTATGTATAAATTTTACACAGAGGTGTAATTTCAACGCTTCAACGTGTTAAGTAAATTCAACACTTTTAAAATGTAAATTAAACACTTCTTTTGTGTAAATATAACACTTTTATGCTTACATTTAACACTACTTTAATTCAATACAAATTCAATTAATTGTTGTGTAAATTAAGCATTAAACTGTGCTAAATTCTTAATACTTTGTGTAAATTTAAATTTTTTAGTGTAAATTTTACACTTTAATGTGTTGAACAAGTTTAACACTTTTTATGTGTAAATTTAACTTATATTCGTGTAAATTAAACACTCTAGTGTGGTAAATTTAACACTTAAGTGTAAATTACCATATTTTGGTGTATATTTAACACTTTTAAATGTAAATTTTACCATTTTTGTGTAACTTCTTTTAAATCAACCCAAAAAAGTGTCAAAAAATTTTTTAAACACAATAAAAAAAAAAATTTTTTACTCTGTAGAAATAATCGTTGCTCGTAAATATTAATTTTTGCAAACAGATCAATCTAGTGAAATATTCTTCAGTAGTTAACTATGTTATTTGTAATTTGTTTTTAGTTTTAAATAATATACTAGAATAATAATTATAATTATAATAATTATTTACGTGGTGGTTTTGGTAATAATCACTTATAAAAGATTATTATTACCCAGATGACTAAAACTTCTAGTCAATTTAAGAATACGCCTTAAATTTCTTAGAAATTTTATTACAAAAAAAAACTGTACAAGTTTTTACAGTAAATTTGTATAAAAACCCGGCGTAGATTCTGATCAAGCTATATGCTCACCAAATAAAACTAAAAATGGCTGTCTGGGTAGAGAAGAAACCAAAACTACCAAGTATTTTCTGCAGGTAATCTGATTTATATTGTACCTGTTGTTGTTGAAGACATATTAATTAAAAATTCTCTTATTCCACGCCAATTGCTTAATTTGTCATAAATTACCATACTATTTCAACCTAATTTACCCAATCAATGCTTTTTACTACCTTATCATTGATAATTATACAGCAAATTCCCTCTAAAGGTTACAGGACGCCTTCATTAAAGGCGTGACATTTATTGATGAATTTTGTTTAATTTTCAGTCACCAAATAAATTTAAACAACTCATCAAAAGTCGACGAATAATACCTTTAATTGAAGATAATTATGTAAACTTTCAGATAAATTGCATAGATTTGTATCTTTAACGGGTGAAAAATAATTTCGATAAAATAGTAAAAATTCGAAATTTTTCTAAAATGACAAATGTTTAAAACAGCCACAACTCGTAAACTAACCGGCGGATTTAGCTCAAATTCAAACTGTATCTCGGTATTGATTCACAGAATAAGTCCACTAAGTTTCATAAAGATCGGTCAAGAACTTTAGGCGCAATCCTGCTTACATCTCTCCCAAAAAACCTTTAGAGGGAATCAGCTGTAATATTTTTAATTTATTATCTCTAGATTGGCTTTAACACCAAAAATAATATTTAAAATATTATTTAGCGTATGTTAGTAACACCGTAGGATTTTATTTAAAAATATTTAGTAGCTGATATAATATTTATATTTAATAGTATATAGTAGCTGAGCCAAGAAGAAATCCTGTGTGATGATAATCCTGATAATAATATCAGCAACCACTCAAATAAAGTTTCTTCCTTATATTTATTTATTTATTTATTTATTTATTACTTCTTCTTGCTACCTTATTATTATTATAATAAATTGTTAGTAATTTCAACGAATTACAACGATAAGTAGTCTTTAAAATAAAATATAAATTATTTGTGACTAAACTGATTAAATTAAAGACTTATTTTAATACCAAATAGGAATTGCTAGAATTAAAAAAAAATTAATCAAAATATAAGATTGACTAAATATTGATATTAAATAAATATATGTATAAATAAATTAATTATATATATATACATAATTAAAAAAAAATAATTAATATGTATCAAAGATCTGGCGACATGTAAGTGCTTTTGTATTAATCAAGTACAAACTGTACATAAAAAAAAAAAAAATAATGTTGAAATCTGTGTAATAAGATTTCACAATATCATTAGAATAAAATATATTAAATAAAATTTAATTAGATAATTAGAAATTGGATACTGTTTATAGTAAGACGTTAAATTGAATATATGGAATGTATTATATAGTTTTAGTGTTGGATTATATTATATTATTATTGTGGACGAGGGTGTGACAATGATCATGATAGAGAACCGAGATATAATACCAGGGTGGCTCGACAGGGGGCGAAGACTTGAGGATCGATATTGTTAACCCCCGCGGGGCACCAAAACCAATTCTCAAAGGATTCTAACCAGTCATCGTTATGCTCCTGGAGTTTATTATGAAATAGCTTTGAATTATTATGGTATATTATTTATGAGAATTAGAGAAATTTAAGGTAAGTATTTTATACATTAGAGATCCTTTGAATCATAAAAAAGAAATTTTTAATATTATTAAGAATCTGCAGTCACTTCGTGACGGTAGACCCTGAAAGCCATCCGTGCAACTTCCCGCTAATTCTATATCTAGGTGCATAAAACTGCACTAATGATGTTTTGAGCTCTTCGAGCTCAAAAATACAATTTATGTGTTATTTTTAGCTCTTCGAGCTCAAAAGTCTGATAGAAGTATCATAGAACAATATTTTTTTAATTTTCAAACCGCACTAACTTTTGAATGAATCAACCGATTTTCACGCGGTTGGTAGTATTTGACGCAATTTTTTTAGTTTCATCAAGAATCTTTAAGTTTGAATTGATAAAACTAGGAAATTTGGAGTAATTCCAAAAAAACACTTTTTTTGGTTTTCTTTCGTTCATGATATTTCTTGAACGAATTGACCAATTTTGACCAGCTTGACGGCGATCGACGTTATTTTTTCATGCTAATAGCTGATTGTTTTTGAAATCGATCAGTGCAGCCGTTTAAAAGTTATTCCAAAAAATGTCGGAGTTATGTTAAAAAAACACTTGTTTCCAAATATTTTATCGAGGATATCTCTCGAACCAATCAACCGATTTCCACGTTTTTGGCAGCGATCAACGCGGTTTTTCAAGTTCTGAAATTATTCTATATCATTAAAAACGATCCGAGAAGAAATGACGAAGTTAAGTCGAAAAAACACTTTTTTCGGTTTTCTTTCGTTCACGATATCTCTCGAACGAATCAACCGATTTTGACCGGATTAGCGACGATCGGCGTGGTTTTTCAAGTTAAGGGCGGATTAGTTTTTGAAGTTGATCGATAGAGCCGTTTAAAAGTTATTCCAAAAAAACCACTTTCAAAAATGATTTTTTTCTTATTTTTTTTGAGATTTTTCAAAATTTCTCGAAATCTATCGGTTCAAATTCTCAGGAAATCTAAGTTTGAGGGATTAAATCCATGTAACTAATAAATATCCAAAAGAAGAGAGCTGACAGCATGTAAGGGAGCACGTGTGTTAACGTAAGCCGTGAATTCCTTTATCATTCCGTAGAATTGGTAATTCTTCTTTGAGTCGGTAACTTATTTATCTTGGAGCTACAGAGGTAATTAGTTTCAAATGATCGAGTTGTTAAGATTGTAGGGATGCCCGATGTTGGTAAAAAACATCCACGCCGGACTATCGATTGTGTTTAATTTATTGGGATCGGAGCATCGATCATTTATTTAAAAACATCCGACACATTGATTGTTAATATTGATGGTAAGAATAAGCGTTTGAATTTGAATAAATTATAGCTAACGATCTAAAAAGATAAATCCAAATTAGAGGTGTTAATTTTGAATTATTATTCTTTTAAATAAATTATATCTTGGACATCGAAATTTGTTTTTTTTTGTCAATAGATAAATTACTGGTATTAAAATATTTAAGCAAAATTTTTTATTTCTAGAGTTATTTATTTGTCAAAAAATTCACGCTCTTACTATTTGGTAGTAGAAGAAAAATTTTCATTAAATTAATAACTAAAATAATATATCTGATGTGAATAGTTGCGTTGTGGTATCACTTATTCTCAACAGCGCAGTTCGATCAGGGTTCGAGCCCAGTCGTCGGGTTAAAGTTGCATTATTTTTTATTTGTAAGAAAATTAATATTCTCAAGCTAATATTAATATCTAAATTCTATTTATTCAATACCATTAATTAAAATAAAGTTTTTGTCGTTAAAAATTTTAAGGTAGTTTCTCGGTGAAACTTCTCGACAGATTTTGTTAATTTATTTTTTCACAGTTTACGAATAACGTTAATAAGGTTAATACTTCAATCAATATTTTGTCTTTTAAAATTTCTTAATTCAGAAAATTTTTTTAAATTAAATTAATAGAATTAAGATATGTAATATATTAGCTTGAGAATATTAATTTTCTTGAGAATAAAAAATAATGCTTTTACCCGAGACTGGGCTCGAACCCTGATCGGCCCGCGCTGTTAAGATTGCGTGATACCACTTTGCCTTGAAACCACTAAAATTAATATCTAAATTCTATTTACTCAACACCAGTAACTAAAATAATATAGTTAATATCAAAATAATTTCATTATTAAGTTAGACACAAACCTTCGAACTTTCGAAGGTTCTCGAGTAATAGCGTGATAAAGTCGCTTAAAAAAAATAATAAAAAATACTTTTGACGCATGTTTCCTGTTAAATATCATAAACTAAAAGTAATTATTGTATTACAATGCGGACAACCTCTAAGTGACGCGTGATGAGTACTTTGACCCAGATTGTGCCACACATTACAATAATTCAATGGACTCTACTCTTTTTATTCCATTTTATTTATTTTATTCATTTTATTGAAACACCCGGTAATGAAAAAAAATAAAGATCAAAAGAGAATTTAATTAAGACGAAGCTTTTAAAAAGTTTCTCAGCTTTTGATCCCCGGGATTTTTATTTTTTTACATTTTTTATATGAATAAGTTACTTGGAATGCGAGCTGGTACTCTCCCAGTTCCCGTCTGAGGCAGTCTCAACTTTTTCACTTTTTCCACTTCACCCCTTGTGTTTTCCACCCTTACAAATATATTCATCCCTCTCTTTTCTATACAACAAGTCCAAGATACATAATGCACTTTCCGCTATTCAATTTTTCAATATTTCTTCTCTTTAGTTAAATAAATAATTTTAAATGCAGGCCATATTATTCATAGTTTTAATATTAATATCCTGATCCAGACGGCAAAATAGTCTGGTTATAAAATTGCAGGACTTCAGTCTACTGGGCATCAAACTTTCATCCCCAGAGTGAATACATGTCTTGGTAAATAAAATATATACGGCCTTTTTCCTCTCTGGTAAGCTCTTAAGGTCATAAATATTACATTTTTTATCATATTAGGGATATTTTATTTTTTCAAGGTTCTGAGAGTAACCGCTAGGTGGCTAAAGTTTCTCGATTGTAGAAAAGGTTTTTTTTAGTATATAAATACTTGCTGAATCGTCAAAATATTTACTTATAGTAATAATCATTAATAATAATAATATTTAATAAAGACAATTTATATACCTGAAAGTATTAAATTATTTAATTGATATTTTATATATGTACACATAAACTGCAAAAATCAATAAAAAAATTGAAAATAAAAATATTTAACCTAAATATCTTAGAATGTAATATTATTAATTCTTTTTTTATTATAATATTGTAAAAATTATTTCATTAATTAGTCATTTATCTATTAATATAGTTAATAAGTTGAGCCAACCTCTACTAGAACAAAATTTAGTTATATAGATATTCAACAGATGGCGTGGTACTACAAGATTTAGTTACAAAGACAGTCAACAGATGGCGTTGTATTTATTTTCTAAATACTGTATAAAAAGTAAAATTGTATAAAATTAGCAAAAATAAAATACATTTTATATGTTTAGATATGTATTTTGCGTATATATAAAGAAATTTTTTAAATAAAAAATTAAAAATAATGTATCAATGTTAATTTGTAGATATTAATGTTACTACTTTTTTATTCTAATATTGTAAAAATTTTTTTATTAGTTTGTTCATATTAATATAGTTAATAAAACTTTCTTCGTTTGTGTGTCAGCAAACACTTTGCTCGTTGCGCCAACTTCTACAAAAACAAAATTTAGTTATAAAGGCCGTCAACAGATGGCGTGGTACTAAAAGACTTAATTATAAAGATATTCAACAGATGGCGAGGTGCTACAAGATCTAGTTATATGGACATTCAACAGATGGCGCGGTATTTAATTTCTAAAAATTTTTTTTAAAAGTAAAGTTGTATAGAATTAGCAAAAACATAATGAATAATAAATTTTGACAAGAATATTTTTGTGGATAAATTAAATTTTATATGTTTAGATATATATTTTGCATGTGTATAAAAAGAAAAAATATTTTTGTTAATTTTTAGATTATATTACTATTTTTTTAATATATTGTAAAAAGTGTTCCATTAATTAATTATTTATTTATGAATATAGTTAATAAGACTTTCTTCATTTGATGTAACTAAAAACTAAATTTAGTTGCATAAATATTCAACGGATGGCGTGGCACTACAAGATTTAGTTATAAAGATAATCAACAGGTGGCGCGGTACTACAAAATTTAGTTACATAGACAGTCAACAGGTGGCGCAATATATATTTTCTGAAAATTGTTTCAATAGTTAAATTGTATAGAATTATTAGTAAAAATAAAATATGTAATAAATTTTTACAAGATTTTTTATGGAAAAAAATAAATTTTATAACCTTATATATATAGATTTTGATTGTATGTAAAGAAAATATTTTTGTTATTTTTTAGATTGTAATTATACTATTTTTTTTATAATATTAAAAAAATTGTTTTATTTATTATTTATTTTTGTATTTAAATAGTTAGTAAGACTTTTTTCACTTGCGTGTCAGCAAACATTCTTTGTTCGTTATTCTAACCTCTACAAAAACAAAATTTAGTTACATAGATATTCAACAGATGGCATGGTACTACAAAATTTAGTTACTAAAACAGTCAACAGGTGGCGTTGTATTCATTTTCTAAAAATATTATTTTAAATAAAATTGTGCAGAATTACCTAATAAAAAAATGAATAATAAATTTCTATATTTTTTGTAGAAAAAAAATAAATTTTATATGTTAAAATAAATCTTTTTTCTTTAATAAAAAATTCTCGAATTAAATTTTAAGTTTGAAATAATAAATAAATAAAAATAACAAAATTTGAATTTTTTTTAATACCTTTGAATTCCTTTTCCAATTTTTTTTTTTTTTTATTTTTTAACTAGGACAAAAATTAATATAGATTAATCTTGAAATGATTATTAAAATTTATAAATGTGAAAATATGTTTAATCACCAAAAAGCAAGTGATTAAATCTAACATGGGTATTAGCCCTATTTAGGAGCCAGGGAAAAAAAAAAAAAAAAAAAAATCAGGAGGGTAACTAAAAGCGACCTCAAACAAAGCAAGCAAAGTTGAGACCAAAAAATATAAGATCTCTGTCTGGAGAGCAGAAGGGCTGAGAAGGAGCGTTTAAATCCATACAAACATATATATGCTTTTATCAATAGAAATTGCTCCTGGTAATTCTGGTATCCTGATAGTGGTGCGTTGCGATCCAGTTTCATCAAACTCCTTCAAGCAATTACCATTATTTCAATTGAAATCGATATTAGTAATAATTTTTTGCTTTTTTATCAACTAAAAAATACCTCGGGGGTTTTAAAGCTTTGATAATAATGAATATTTTTATAAATTTCTGCTACCCTGATACCAAAACGCGCCGCGGAGATTTCTTCGCGACGGAACAATTCGATCTTTTGATAATTCTTTCTCATCTTGGGTTTTTTTTTATTTTTATATATCTTAAGTATATAAGAAATATTTTTTGGTAAAAATAAGAAACTTTTTTTGAACCTATTTATATTATTTTCATTAAAAAATACAGTAAATATTGAAAGGTGAATAAAAAAAAAAAGAGAAGCAACAGATATACTTTTTTTTATTGATATTTCATCGGGGTTAGTGAACCGATAGTTGAATTTTATTTCTAGGTAGAATTTTATAGGAATTTAGATATTGAAGGGCTTGTATTGCAATTTTAAAAAAAATTTTGGGGTGTAATTTATGCTGAAAAATAGGAAAAGTTTATTTGTATGGGATGTAAGCAGGATTGCGCCTAGAGTTCTTGACCGATCTTTATGAAACTTAGTGGACTTATTCTATGAATCAATACCGAGATACAGTTTTAATATGAGCCAAATCCGCTGGTTAGTTTACGAGTTGTGGCTGTTTTAAACATTTGTCATTTTAGAAAAATTTCGAATTTTTACTATTTTATCGAAATTATTTTTCACCCGTTAAAGATAAAAATCTATTTAATTTATCTGAAAGTTTACATAATTATCTTCAATTAAAGGTATTATTCGTCGACTTTTGATGAGTTGTTTAAATTTATTTGGTGACTGAAAATTAAACAAAATTCATCAATAAATGTTTTCTGGGCGGGTATTTTAAAATAACTTTTTAACTGTGAAAGATACCTTAAATCCGTTAAATTTACATAGTTTACATAATTATCTTTATTTAAAGCTATAATTCGTCGATTTTTATTAATGTATTGGAATTTAACAATTATTCATGATAAATCCTATTTTTTATACATAAAAAAAAATCTACTCAGAGTAACCAAATGTCGCTTTTGTTAATTTTATTTTACAAATAAAATTTAAAAATCTTTTTTAATAAAAATTTATTACTTACCGCAGAATTATTCTTCAATTTTTTCCAAGTGTATAAATTTAATTTCCAGTCTTTCCATGGCTTTCTTCTAGAAAATTCCACTACATCTTTTAATCCTTTTAAATTCATTTTTTTTTATCAAACCACAAACAATTTATACTGAATCATTGTTTTTTTTTTGTTTTTTATCTTCAATTTTTTTTTTCTAAAAAAAAAATGAAGATTATAAATATTTTTTTTTTTTTTAAAATATTTTACAATTCTTTTTTAATTATTACAAAAATAATAATTGGAATTTTTTATTAAAAAAAAAATATTTTACTTTTTTTTAATTAAAAAAATAATAATTGCAATTTTTTATTAAAAAAAACTATTTTATTTTTTTTATGGAATTATATTAATTAAAAAAAAAATTATTTAACTTCTAATTAAATTATTTTTCAACATCACTTAATTTAAAAATAAAAAAAAATTTTTTAATAATTTAAATTTTCCCGCTAAATTTTTTAATTCAAAATTTCACCGCTAGAGTAAAAACCAGCGCTGGTGGTATAAAAAATAAAAAAAAAGAGAAAAGGGGTCAACGGAGAAGACCCACCAAGTAGTCTCACCGCCATCCGGTTAAGTTATTTTTAACTCACAACATTTCGTCAGGTAATGGAATATAAAATAAAAATAAAAAAATACAATTATTTATTTAAATAAACTCAGTAATTATTCAACAAATTAAAATGTTATAAAAAATACTTAAAAAGCCAGCCGAGTGAATTTAGGCAGTCTTTTAAATAATTTGATAAACCGCCAAGAAAATAAAGTTGTCATGCTGCTCTGTTGTGACAGTTGATCCGACAGATTTATATATACACCCCGAATTATTAAATTTATAATAATAATAATATTTATTTACGTCATAATAATTAATTTATTTCAATTTTAATTAAAATACATTTTTTTTCTAATAAAAAAAAAATTAAAATTGAAATTTTATGACAGTAAATATTATTTTGACATAACCTCTGAATAATTATTGTGATTAAATATCCTTGAAAGTTTATATATTTATTTTATGTATAAATAGTAACATTATTATTATAATTATAATTATTATTGTTTTTATTTCAGATCAGCTGATAACAAAGATTTAAATAAATTATTATTTTTCCTGTTAATGATCAACAATGGAGTCTTGCAAAGAAGGAAAAGATTTTGAGTATGAACCAAGTCCGAAAAATAAAAAAAGTTGGTCTGAACTTCGGGGTGTTGTTAGTGAATTTAGGAGAAAATTGTCGGGAGTTTCTGATGGCTCTGTTCCTGATCATATTACTTTTAGATCGCTACCAGATGGAAGGTAAGAATTTTTTTATTAAATTGTTATAAAAAAAATTTAAGGTACATAATTAAAAAATGACCTTGTATCTTGGAAACTATTGACATTTTTAAGGATATAAGCTCATCCTGACGTTACACTCATTGAGACCTTTCATTTGAGTACCCACATGCATCTATTGATATATTTTTCATATATACATATATATAATATATAATATATATAAATATATAAAATATATGAAAAATTGATGTGGGTACTCAAATGAAAGGTCTTGATGAGTATAACATCGGGATGAGCTTATATCTTTAAAAATGTCAATCTTTCACAAGATACAAGGTAATTTCTTAATTATTGACATTTTTAAAGATATAAGCTCATCCCGATGTTACACTCATCGAGACCTTTCATTTGAGTACCCACACGCATTTTGTATATATGGAAAATATACAAAAAATCTATGTGGGTACTCAAATGAAAGGTCTTGATGAGTATAACATCGGGATGAGCTTATATCTTTAAAAATGTCAATCTTTCACAAGATACAAGGTAATTTCTTAATTATTGACATTTTTAAAGATATAAGCTCATCCCGATGTTACACTCATCGAGACCTTTAATTTGAATACCCACATCAATTTTTTATATATTTTATATATTTATATATATCATATATATGTATATATGGAAAATATATAAAAAATCTATGTGGGTACTCAAATGAAAGGTCTTGATGAGTGTAACATCGGGATGAGCTTATAACTTTAAAAATGTCGATATTTAAGAAAGTACCGTGCCATTTAATAAAAGTCATTATTTAATAAAGCTAAATTTTATTTATTTATAATGCACAAGTCACGGCAGTCACACAGTGACTGCATAGTCGCTATTTTTTTATTATTTTTAATTGATTTGTTATAAAAATTTTTACAATTGACAGCTGACAGCTAACTTTTTAGTATCATATTTTTTGAAATTTAAGTTAGCTACCACTTGATTATTTAAAAACTTTTTTTTTTACAAAAAAAATTTGTTTAAAAAAATATTACTTTTAATGTAGCTATCATTTCATTATTTGTTAATTTTATATAATAAATAAATTTATTTTTAAAAAATCGCACATAAAATTTTCTATATGTCAAATTTTTTGTTTTAATTTTAAAAAATTAATTTTCTTTAATGAAAAAATTATGAAATTTTACCATTGTGACTAATTTCATTCTCATTTTTGTCGTTTTAAATTTCTACATGTCAATTTTTTTTTAAATGTTTTGTTTGCTGTAATTTATTTATTAAAAAATTTATAAAAATTATAATTTCAAAAATATTTAATATAATTAATGTAATAATTAATTTTTTAGGACAAGAATATATTTTTTGGGCACTCCGAGTAATGGTTGGGAAACAACGCTTTTGTTTGTTGACATTGGTCAGTACGAGCAGTGTAATGGATGTAAATTACACTGGCAACCTGTCATTGAAGCCAATTTCCAGAGGTAAATATGCATAAAATTAATTTTTATCTAATAGTTAAAGTCCTTAATTATACATCAGTAAAGTTTAATATTTTATGAACTTTAATGCCTCATATACTATTTATTTTTTAATTTTAAGAATTTTTGTGGTTTTTTTATTTTAATTTATTGAATATTGACTACTACTATTTTTTCGACTCACCTGGAGCGAAAGGACTTCCTTAAGTTGGTTCGAGCGAATCTAATGTAAAAAATAATTTCCAACTTAGAGCTTTGAAATTAAGTATACGTATAAATAAATACGTCATTTATTTAATCCCAAAATTTTAAAAAGATTCACCGTTTAGTTACTTAGATATTAAATTTTAAAAATCACATATTTTATCTCCTTATACACGGGCTAAAATAAAGAATTTTTACGAATATTAGGAAGACTAAAATAAAAAAAAATTTAATATTATTTTGACTCATTAGTTACGCTCGAATTCCCTTAATTGTATAGAAAATCTAAAATAAATAAAAAATTTTAAACACTTATTAAATCAAATAAAACATTCAAACCTTCCCGGGTTTATGAAAGTTTTTTAAACTCTCTGTAAGATGGCGTTGCGCACCGGATCCAGAACTACGTCACTCTCCCGCCAAAATTCAAATTCAAAAAACAATTTCTAATTTAAAACCCACCTAAACAACTATTAAGTCCTTTAACTTTCCAATTCTACTAAATTTTATTAAAAAAAACTCATATATAAATTTACCTTTCAGCGTTTCAAGTGCCAACAGACTATCAAAAGAAGAGCAGTTACTCTGGGAGAGGAAAAGACTGACCACCTGGGGAATAACCTCTTACGAAATCCACCTTGAAACCGGCAAGCTAGTATTCCCCGCCGCAAGTAGCCTGTACCAATGCATAGACACGGGTTTCCTCCCGGGTCCCTTATTCCCATCCGAATTACGAATTCTCGCACCCGGCGCAAAACTGTGCCCCCAAATCTGTCCTTGGAACAGCGCTCTGGTCGCCCATACCTGTTCCGGCGACCTGTACCTCTCGCACTCCATAACCGGATGTTCCGTGCGCCTAACTTACGCGCGCAAGGGCGGAAAGAACCTAACCGAAGACCCCCTAACCGCCGGAACACCTTCTTACGTAATGCAGGAAGAATTCACGCGTTACACCGGGTACTGGTGGCAGCCGAAATCCTCCGACGGAGTTTACCGAATAGTCTACGAGGAGGTCGACGAGAGCGACGTTAAAATCTTCTGCTTTCCTTCGTCAACCCTAAACTCGGGAGAAGTCGACGAGTTCCGGTTTCCGCGGGCGGGAACTTCGAATGCCAAGAGTAATTTAAAGATGCTGCAATTTCGGTTGACCGATACCCAGCAAATAGTCGAAATAGAGACCCTAGAATTGCAATATCCGCTGCACATAATGTTCCCGTGGATGGAATATTTAGTCCGAGTTGGCTGGACGCCAGATGGCAGCAACGTCTGGGTCCAATTGCTGGACCGAAGACAGCAGAGGATTGAGCTAGTGCTCCTCTCTGTTGACAACTTTTGCGAGCCTCCTCCCAACGTTTACAACTCGGAGAACCACTTCACACCCTCTTCAGCCAGTGTCCAGGTTATTTACTCCGAGGAGAGCTCAATTTGGATCAACGTCAACGACCTGCTGTACTTCCTCCCGTCAGATGACCCCACAGAGGTCAAGTTCATCTGGGGAAGCGAAGAGTCCAAGTACATGCACTTGTATCTAATAACTTCCAGCATTGCTGGACTGAGCAATGGAATTGAGGAACCTCTTGACCGCCTGGACAGTGTTTACTTCCAACCAAGGGTCATTTCCAAGGTCGCCATCACCCAGGGCGACTGGCCGGTCCTGGGGAAGAAGATCTGGGTGGACACCACCAATTCAATTGTATACTTTGTGGGACTCAAAGAAGGACCCTTGGAGCAGCATGCCTATGCGGTGTCCCTCAGGAGGCCCCTGGAGGTTAGGTTGCTCACCAGACCAGGGCACAGTTACAACAGCATATGCTTCAATAAGGAGTGCACCATGATGGTTGCTGTTTATAGCTCTATTAAGACTCTGCCAACCTGCCAGGTGTTTAGGATTTCTCAGAGTGATTGGACTGTGGAGAGCATCAGTCTCACGCCTGTTGGGTACTTGTTGGAGCCTACTAATTCGGAGATTGATCTACTCGCTCCGGTTATTCATGCGCATAAAATTAATTCTGGGGATACCATTTATTCTATGGTCTTTAAGCCGCATAATTATAGGCCCAGGGTTAAGTATCCAGTTATTTTGCAGGTTTATGGAGGCCCGGAGGTTCAATTGGTTTCTAATACTTTTAAGGTTAGTTTTTTGGAGGTTGCAATAGGGACCGAGCCTCTAGACTATCACGCCAACTGGTGATAGAAATTGTAAGCTAATGGGCAAAAATTTTAAACTCTTACATGTGATTTAATGTTAATTTATTTTTTATTTAAATAAATTAATAAATTGTTTGAAATTTTTTTAACTGTAGAGTTTTGACATATCACGACATACATAAATATATCAAGTCGGAACCGTCAAATTGACAAACTTGTGAAATTTTATTATTTTTCGCTCAGTACTAGTGGTATTCCAGAGAAAAATGACAGGCATACGAAGTGTTTAGAGGCGGAATTGAACTTTGGAGGCTATGTTTACATGGCTATTTGACTTAATAATGTTGAATTTCTTTTAACACATTTAATATACATGGCCTAAAGTTTTTTTTTAACTTTCTCAATTATTTTTGCTTCCAATACGACCGATTAATACTGGTCAAAAAGCATATTTTATTATTTTTTCTATTATTTAGTAAAAAAATACATAAGCTATTGTAATACTTTTTGCCCATTTAGTGCTTTTGTTAAACACCAGGGCGCGCCATTTCTGACTGATGTGCTGCCTCTACAGTTAGCGCTCGGTCCCTATAGGTTATGTGCCAAAAGGGCGGTAAAAAAATTTGATACTCTATTTTTGAGTTGTAAAATGGAAAATAATTATTTGAACTAACAACCTGAATATTAATCAATTTTTTATATTTTTAACTTCCCGCTAAAAATCTCAGATTTTCAAAAATCGGAAAGTTATTGTTTTCACCCCGTTTTAAAAAAATCGAGTTTTCATTAGATCATCTGAATGTTAATTGATTAATAATCAATTTTTTATATTTTTTGTTAAAATTTGAGACGTATTTTTTGCACTAAAATTTTTATAATAGTTCAAATAAGAAACTGAATTTTTTTCAAAATTTTCCTTTGAAATTTTTTTAAGAGAAAAAAATAAATTGTAAAAAAGTGGGTTAATTTAGTAATATTCAATTTTTTAGATTTTGTTGTTTAATTTTAAGATTTTTTGTACTAAAATGTTCAAAATGATTCAAAGAAGAAACTAAATTTTTTTTCAAAATTTTCCTTTGAAATTTTGGCTTTTTCTAAATTTTTTTTTCACTTTTAAACATAAAATATGTTTTCAAAGTATTAAAATAAAATTTTTACGCTCTTTTGGTTTAAGAAAAAATGTTTTTTTTTTCAGTCTTAAACTTAAAATAAATTTGTAGATCCACAAAAAAATTTTTTTATCAGTTCTTTTGGCATTTGTCACGTGAAATTTTTTAATAAATTATTATTTAATATCATAATATAATAAATATAATTAATTTTAGGGGATGCGACATTTAAGAATGCACATGCTAGCGTCTCAAGGCTACTGCGTTGTTTTAATAGACAACCGTGGATCCCACTACCGCGGTTTGATGTTCGAGAGTCACTTGAAGCGGCGAATGGGAACTGTCGAATTAAGTGATCAGGTTGAGGTGCTAAATTTGTTGGCCGATAAATTGGGATACTTGGATTTGAACCGGGTTGCTCTTCACGGATGGTCTTACGGTGGTTATTTGAGTTTGATGGGATTGATTCAGTACCCGGAAGTATTTAAGGTAATTTTATTTATAATTTGGAGAAAATTAAAATTGAAAATAAGACGAAAAATAAAAAATAACATTATAAGATAAAATACCCAGTAGTTAAATAGGTTTCAAGGTAAAACGTATTTAAACCTACTTTTAATACATAAAGATGTAATTATTAGTTCAAATTAGTGATTTTCATGAAAATATAAACAATTTTGAATTGATTAGCAAAATAACAAAGATAATTGAATATTTATATTTTGACGACGGTTTTAAGATAGACTATCAAAGGAGTAGTAGTTGAACAATCAATTCTGATAAGCCTTAGTAGTTTAACACTCCGGGAGCAGTAGTTAAACTAATAAAATATATG